>APFE030102872.1:83611-95595 GCA_000404065.3 Pinus taeda | reverse complement strand
CAATACCGCTTATTACTAATACCATCTATCTAATACTACGACCCATTTGCAACTAACTGTGGTTCCTTTATTAATTGTGGATTAACCACTTACAATTATTAATATGGGCTTTATTAACTCTTAACTATGACGTGGTCCCATTACATAGATAAGGGGGTTAGGGTGGACCCTAACATCCTCCCAAGCATCCACCATTATATGATGCAACTCTCCCTAATAAACTAGATATACCCAATTGTCCAAGCATGCCTCCAAAATGTTTCAACCTTCTTGTGGAGAGATTTACATGTACAATCACAACCCCAGTCAGTAATAAATTGTCAAACATACAAACAAGTAAACATCAACATTCGAGTTTTGGATGTTGCTTATATCATCAAGTTATCCAAATACATCTTGTCGGAAGATTTCTTCTACCACCTCTTTAGCAACCCCAAATATAGCCTTAGTACTTCTCAATTCTTTTGTTTGCAACTTCATGAATCACAAACATTTATCGATAGTACTCTTTCTTACTTCAAAGTATTCATTGTCATAATATGCCTTCCCTCTCAACTAGGGAAATATACCCTTTCTTCTATACATGCTCCCTCTTAACTTAAGGAGATCAACTAATTTCTTCTTTTATAACATCAAAGAGACTTCAGTCTTTCATGACTTCATCAAGGTCATCTTCATCATCATCCTCATAGATTTTCTTCATCATGCTTATATGGAAATTTTCATTATATTGAAGATCGTGTACCTGCAAAACTTTAATAGCAAGTACAACCAAATACATATATAAGCATGAAGTTAACTATATTAGAATCATATTACTATAATGGAAATTGTTATCACCTAAAAAATGATCAACTAGCCTTTTCTAAATAGGTGGATCAAAATACACCATGTAGGATTAAATTTGCCATAATAAAATCACTATCATCATCAAAATGTGTTTGGAGTCCACTACTTTAAATACATCTGACATGTTCATAACGTGCTACATCCATCCATACAAAACCAGGGGGCACATATTGATCCAAATTGGATCCTCAAACAATTCCATGATTGATCAGGATGAATGACAGACTTCAAGAAATCTTATAGCTATTAGAAATAACCTCTGAATAATGGCAATTTGCAGCCAACATGGAACAACGAGGACCTTCGGTCAAAGTGCGTTGATCGTTGGCCCATGGAGACCACGCATGGCACGACAATGGCAATTAGGAAGCTCAGATCTAGAAATGGAGGTTGTTTCTGATACGCGATTAGTGTAAAGTACGTTGGGCAAAACCCCTCGAGAAGGAAAAGCCCCGAGTGCTTTGTCACAAGTAAAACTGAAAAACCGTGGGAAAGCGCTAAAACCAACAAGGCGGGTCCCAAGCTCAAAACTGGCAGAATATTGGAGGCATTTCAAGTGGTAAGTGGGTTTGGCCGAGGACCCGGAGATTCCATACACCGAGTGACGCGTGTCCGGCGGGTGAGAGAGAAAAACCGCTTACATCGCGGAGCAACAGTCGAGCAACTCAACCATGTGATATGAGCGAAGACCGTAGGATTTGGGGGCTCCAAATCAATGGTGGAGCTTCAACCCAATGGATGACCGCACCCGAGGGAGAAATAAACTACGTGCATAAGATTTGAAGTCCGATTTGATCGATGAGTCGATAGAAGGATCTGTTTCACAGGCATTTGAGAAATAATAGAAATAACGACTGTTCAGGAAGAACTGACACTCAGTTCACAAAGAGACAGGTGGCCACCTCTTTGCGGAGCGTTACACAGCGATGGTGATGAAACGCAGAGGAGTTCCAACAGACAAAGGTAGGCGATCGAAAGAGCTGGGAAGCAAAAATGAACAGTCGGAGGAACGAACTGGATTTAAAGCCATGAGCAGAAAATGAGGCAGAGAGGCATAAAAGAAGCGAAAGGTTGAGAGACACAGAAAGAGAGGAAAAGTTGCAGAGGACAGAAGGGCCGAGCTGACCATCAGAGCAAAGGAAGCATCGAGGAGACAGAGACCAATTGAGGTTGAAACTCAGTAAGGGGAGTTTGTGAACTCTAAAGACTTGGGAATTCCAAGTGCCATCCTACTGATCATTCTCTGTTAAGTGAGACTCAGATTGAGCTCCTTATTGTAAAAATCTATTTTAAAGACATAATAGAAAGGCCACCACTAAAGGCTGGACCAGGAGACATAGCCCAGGAGGATTGGGTGAACTCGTTATTAAATTTTGTTGTGTTTATGCTTTGCTTACTGTGATCTCTTATTGTTTCAAGTGTCTACGTATTTCGCAATCTTATCGATCCGTTGCCTAAAATAACATAGACACATGCACCAACACATAAGTTTGTAATACCTTCATTAATTTCCTGAGGTCACCTAGGGGTGATTTCAGATCAAGTGGTTTCAGAGCATTAGGTTGTTAAGGTTAGCCAAGCTTGTGCTGGATTTAGCTATTGAATGCTAACTAGATCAAAGCTCAAATTAGGAGAAGGAGAGTTGGTCGAAACTAATCCTGAAATTGGAAGAGTCTATCCTCAGAAGGAAATGTCAAAGGAAGGTTCCATGGGCCCAGACCCACAATTTATAGAGATTTTCCTAGCCATGAGGTCCATGGTAGAGGAAATGTATAGGGACTTTAGAAAACAAAAATATGAGGAATCATCAAGCTCCAAACAAGATAAGGGGGAAGAAGAATCTCTCCTCCATGACCACTCCAAAGGCAAAGGGAAAGAAGAAAGCTTTCTCTTACCTCCTAATAGCCCTGAACATTAAAAGAAAGCATCTTTGATTAAACTAGATGTTAAATTTGATTTGCCAATACATGATGGAGAGTTGAATGCAGAAAAGTTGGACAATTGGATCAGACAAATTGATGTTTATTGCATAGTGTAGAATGTCGACTCAGACAAGAGAAAGATTCAGCTGGCCAGCCTACGCCTTGGGGGCACTGCCTTGGTATGGTGGGAAGGCAAGACCCAAGCTGACATGAAGAAACATGGTAAGACTCTTTCTGCCTTGAGTGAATTTGTTTTTGCAATAAAAAAATAGTGCTATCCACTGGCTTATATGTAGCAAGCCATGATGAGCTAACAAAATCTTCGCCAATTGAAAGGGCAAAGTGTACAAAGTTACACTCAAGAATTTAGGAAGAGAGCTTTAATTCTAGGAATTTCATTAGACTCCACTGATACTTTGTTGAAGTACATAGGTGGTATGCACAGCTACATGAGGCACACTATCCTCATGTTTAATCCCACTAGTCTAGATGAGGTATCTGTTCAGGCTACACATCTAGAAGCTAGAGGAAAGAATGGGAACCCAAAAGTTGGGGTATCATCCCAACCCATTGCAAGTAAGAATAAGGAGAAAAGAAAACAGAAATGGAAAGAGAGGAAGGCCAACACTGCATAGAAGAGCAAGTCCTCATGTACTTACTGTAAGAAGGAGGGGCATGATGATGAGCACTGTTGGATCCTGCATCCGGAGCTGAGACCTAAGAAGTTCAAGGGCAAGAAGAAGAAGACTGCTGCAGCTATTCAGAAATATTTGGGGTCAGACTCAGGAGATGAAGCAACCATTGCAGTCACAGGTATAAGAGGTAAAAATTCTGAAGCATCTACTAGTAATTCTACACAATCTATTAATGAAGAGAATGAGAGAAAAAGACATGAGATTTTCCATATTCGAGTTATTTCCAAGCATCAAAAGGTAGATACTTTGTTTGATAGTGGCTCACAAGCAAATTTGATTTCTAAAGTAATTGTAAAGAAATTGGGATTACTAACTATACCTCACAAGAAACCACTCCCATTAGGTTGGTTGAGTGATAAAGCACAGCTACAAGTGACTAGACAATGTAGACTTAAGTTTTCTTTTGGGTCAACATTTGTAGATGAGGTTGAGTTAGATGTAATTCCTTTGGATATATGTGGAATTGTTTTAGGAAGTCCCTACTTGTTTGACAGAAAATCTATTTTCTATAGAGTTGAGAACAAGTATCTCCTCGTTAAAGATGGAATCGAATATATTGTAAGAGCTCACAAGCTTAGGGATAATTATACTCTCATAAACTCAGGGCAGATGAAATGAATTGTAAATTCATGCAAGCAATTTTTACTGATGGTTGTAAAGGAAAAGAAATCTGATAAAGGCAATGTATTTGAGGGCTATGATGCTAAGTAGCAAGCTGATTTAGAAAAGGTTGTTGCAGAATATGATGTCTTGTTTCAAGAACCTAAGGGTCTGCCACCCAAAAAGGGAATAGTACATGCTGTTAATTTGCAACAAGATGCTCCATTGCCTAACATCAGAATGTATAGGTTGTCTGGTTTAGAGAATGCAGAGATCAAGAAGCAGGTGCTGGAATTGCTCGAGAAAGGGTTTATCATACCTAGCACATCACCATGTGGATCTCCATTCGTTTTGGTGAAAAAGAAAGATGGCTCGTGGAGAATGTGCATTGATTACCGGGCACTAAATAAGATAACAATAAAAAATCATTATCCTCTTCCTTGCATAGATGATCTGTTAGATCAATTGAAGGAAGCTGTTTATTTTCTAAGTTAGACTTGCATAGTGGATATCATCGAGTTAGAGTTACAGAACAAGATGCATGGAAGAGATTGCTTTCAAAACAAAGCAGGGATTGTATGAGTGGCTAGTTATGACTTTCGGCTTAACTAATTCTCCTGCTACTTTCATGAGAATGATGAATGATGTACTCAGACCTTTTCTTGATGATTTTGTTACTATGTATCTAGATGACATTCTTAAATTTAGCCAAATGTGGGAAGAGCACTTAAAGCATGTTAAGCAGACAATAAATGTTTTGAAAAGAGAAAAACTTTATGTTAAACTCTCAAAAAGTGAATTTGGCAAAACATCCTTGAATTATCTGGGTCACATAGTAGGGGGTGCTGAATTGAAGATAGATCCCTATAAGGTTGCAGTCATTGTAAACTGGCCTAAACCCGGGTCTGCCACAGAAGTTAGAAGCTTCTTAGGAGAAGCACAATATTGGAGAAAGTTTATTTCTAACTTTTACTTAATTGTAGCTCACTTACATGCTTTAACAGGATTGAACAAGGTGTTTCAGTGGGGAGGCAAACAACAGAAAGCCTTCGACACCTTGAAAGAAAAGATTAGTACAACACCTGTATTAGCACTACCCGATCTTCAAAGACCATTTGAGATCCAAACATATGCTAGTGACTATGCCATGGGAGCAGTGTTGATACAACCCGGTAAACCCATATGTTATCATTCTGAGACGTTTAACTCTGCAGTAGTTAACTATCCCACATATGATAAGGAATTGTATGCATTAGTACAGAGTGTGAAAAAGTGGAAACATTACTTGATGGGCAAAGAAAGCAGTGATACATATTGATCATCAACCACTTCAATATCTACACTCCCAAACTAAGTTGCAGCAATCAAGACACTACAAATGGATGGGGTTCCTACAACAGTTTCATTTAGTCATCAGATATAAAAAGGGCATACATAATAAAGTTGCAGATATGTTATCTAGACCCATTAAAAATGCATCTACTATACTTAGGCATAATTTTGTATTGCATGAGAGCTACATTGAACAACATACTCAAGATATAGACTCTAAAGATGTATATGCAACTTTAAGTCAAGGCAAACGAGTAGAAGAATTGGATTATCACATTAAGTACCAACTCTTGTATCATTGTGGGAAGCTATGCATTCCACAAACTGAAAGAGTAAAGATAATACAAGAGGCACACACTTCTCTAATATCAGGTCATTTTGGGGTAAGTAAAACAGTTGCACAACTGCAAAGATTTTGTTTTGGCCAAAAATGAACGAGGCAGTTTCTAGATATGTAAGAGGGCGTAATATGTGTGCCAAAAGCAAGCCCAACAATAGGAAACTAGGCTTGTACACTCCATTGGAAGTTCCTTCTCATCCTTGAGAAAGTGTTTCCATGGACTTTGTTGGAGGACTACCTAAGTTTAGGAAAAGTCATGATTATCTGTATGTTGTTGTGGATAGGTTCAACAAAATGTGTATTTTGATACCTTGTAATAAACAGATTACAATTGAACAAACAACAAACTTATTCTTTTAGCATGTATGGGTTCATTTTGGATTACCCACTTCCATTATATATGATCGAGACACCCAATTTGTGGGGAAGTTTTGGTCAGGTTTGTGGGAACTGATGGACACCAAACTAAAGAAAAGCACAACTTTCCATCCACAAACAGATGGCCAGGCAGAAGTAGTCAACAAGACAGTGATCCAGGTTCTCAGGGGATATTACAGCAAGCATCCCAAAATTTGGGATGAACATTTGTGTTATGTGCATCATGCTTACAACCGAGCCAAACATTCTTCCACACAGAGATCTCCTTTTGAGACCTATTTTGGTTCCACACCAAGGTCTCCCTTGGATTTTGTCTTTGGTAAGGACACAACAGTTGATGGACACAATGATGTGGACAAGGCAACTAGGTTCATTGAACAAATCCAAGAGATCCATCAGGCAGTACAGGAATAGCTGGAAAAAGCCAGTACAAATACAAGGCAAGGCATGACAAGCATCGGATGGAGCATAGTTTCCAAGTTGGTGATCAAGTTTGGCTGTATATCAGCAAAGACAAGATGCAAGGTGAAGGTAAAAAGCTAAAATCAATAAGGTATGGACCTTTCAAAATCCTCGAGAAAATTGGTGAGAATGCATTTCTCTTGATTTACCAGCTTACATGCATATCTACTTAGTCGTTAATGCAGACAGCTTGAGACTATTTGAACCTTCGTTAATTGAAGATCCTGAAGAGCAGAATCAATTGCCTTCTATTGTTGACCTATTATCTGAATATATTAATGAATTGCAGGAAGAAACAGTTCTGGACAGGAAGGTGAGAACGACGCGCAAAGGAGATGTTGAGTACCTCAGAATTGGACTTAAGGGTTCAAAGCCAAACAGTGAAAAATGGATAGAGATTGGATAGGTGAGAAAGTTGTATCCTCACTTAGTCGATGCTTGAAAACCAAATTTTGGTGGTCCAAAAGCTTTTTCAATGGGAAGGTCGTGATTCGAATTGGATCCTGAAACAATTCCATGATTGATTAGGATGAATGATAGATTTCAAGAAAGCATATAGCTATCAGAAATAACCTCTGAATAATGTAAATTTGCAACCAGCACGGAACAACGAGGACCTTCGGTCAAAGTGCACTGACCTTTGGCCCATGGAGACCGCGCATGGTGCGAAAATGGCAATTAGGAAGCTCAGATCCAGAAATGGAGGTTGTTTATGATACGCGATTAGAACAAAGTACGATGGGAAAAACCCCTCGAGAAGGAAAATCCCCAAGCGCTCGATCACAAGGAAAACCGGAAAACCGTGGGAAAGCGCTAAAACAAACAAGGTGGGTCCCACACTCAAAACCGACAAAATATCGTAGGCATTTCGAGCGGTAAGTGGGTTTGGCCGAGGACCCAGCGATTCCATACACCGAGTGACGCATGTCTGGCAGATGAGAGAGAAAAACCACTTACATCGCGGAGTAACGATCGAGCAACTCAACCATGTGATTTGAGCGAGGACCGTAGGATCTGGGGCCTCCAGATCAACGATGAAGGTTCAACCTGATGGATGACCGAACCTGAGGGAGAAATAAACTGCGACACATAAGATTTGAAGTTCGATTTGACCGATGAGTCGACAGAAGGATCCGTTTCGCAGGCATCTGGGAAATAATGACTGTTTAGGAAGAACTGACACTCAGTTCGCAAAGAGACAGGTGGCCACCTCTCTGCGAAGTGTTACACAACGATGGTGATGTAGGGTAGAGGAGTTACAACAGACAGAGGCAGGCGATACAGAGAGTCGAGAAGCAGAAACAAAAGTCAGAGGAATGAATTGGCTTTAAAGCCACGAGCAGACAGTGAGGCAAAGAGCTAGAAAAGAAGCCAAAGGCCGAGAGACACAAAAAGAGAGGCAAAGTTGCAGAGAACAAAAGGGCCAAGCTGACCATCAAAGCAAAGGCAACATCGAGCAGACAGAGACCAATTGAGGTCGAAACTCAGTAAGGGGAGTCTGTGAACTCTAAGGACTTGGGAATTCCAAGTGCCATCCTACTGATCATTCTCTGTTAAGTGAGATTCAGATTGAGCTCCTTACTGTAAAACTCTATTTTAAAGACATAATAAAAATGATACCATTGAAGGTTGGACCAGGAGACGTAGCCCAAGAGGATTGGGTGAACTCCTTATTAAATTTTGTTGTGTTTATACTTTGCTTACTGTGATCTCTTACTGTTTCAAGTGTTTGTGTATTTCACAATCTTATCGATCCATTGCCTAAAATAACATAGACACACACACCAACACATGAGTCTGTAATACCTTCATTAATTTCCTGAGGTCACCTAGGGGTGATTTCAGATCACATATGCCCCTGCATCTCCTCATTATCATCTGGAGGATCTCATGCTAGTAGGGTTGGATGCTTGAAGCACTTATTCGAGCACCTGGAACATAATGGCACTCCACAAACTCATCTAGCGAGGGGCATAATTCCCACCTTTACATTTCTGTTAAGTCCCCTCCATCATCATATGTTGAGGGGAAATATCTCATGATTAGGGGAATGATGGCACCCCTAGCCACCTTCTCACTTAAGTCACATTATTCTCGGTTTAGATCCCAATGATCTAGGTATGGTCGATTATCCTTTCATGCCTTGGATAGTTTGTCCTACCAGCCTCCCCGACGAGCCATATACACATCGCATATCGTAGATGCTTGATACTATATTGTTAGGATATTCCGACACATAGGAAATAGTTAAGTATAACGTGGTCTAGTGTAGAGTTAGCTAAAGTGTGTTTCTTTACTATATACTTTTGTAACTTACAATCTGACGGTCACGATATGTAGTGATCCAACGATTCATTCTCTCATCGGTATTACCGACACTTGATCCGTGGCTTAAGACCCGATTGGTCCATGATATCTATTTAAAGAGCATGGAGGGTCATTTGTAGGGTAACTGTTCTTGAGAGAAGCTTATGTAAATTTTCGTTCTTTTATTAATAAATTGCCTAAAGTGGCCACGTCGTCTCAGGCCATGGACTGCTTCCCTCTTAGAGGGCTTTAACCACGCCAATAATACTGATGTATTGATATGTGATATGTTTGTGAGCGGTGTCCTTTGGTGTTCTATCTGAGGAACTTACCCTGTAAATTCCTACATGGTATCAGAGCTAATTGAGGGCGCATCCGTTGGTGATCCAAATCTGAAGCTGGTAGAACTGCATTTGACTGCCGTTTCCTAGATCTACTGTTTCTGACTGCTTTCGGGTCGAGAAGACTACTCTATTGTGTTAGGAGCATCTGTTCCAGTGAGGAACCCCTTTCGTTTCACACGAAAAGGTTTCTGGTAGCCCTAACTACGTCATTTTTAAGATTTGGAGGTATACAATCTTTATTTGCAGTTTCTAGTTATTTTCTCTTTGTTTATTTCGGTTTATTTAGCTCTTTGTTTTTTTTTATTACCGGATCTATACCTTTCATTTTTGTGTATGATCTTTGCCCCGCGACTCTGTACGATCTGGGCAAATCAGAAATAGAGAGGAAGGATTTTTCTCATGCGTATGCTCTTTTCCGCCGCGCCTTAGTGTGATCTCAGAAAATTAGAAACATTGAGGAAAATATTTAGTTTCCGGCTAAAGCTAACATCAAGCTGTAAGGTTTGCTTTTTTTTTTGTATGTCCGTATTGGGTTTTGTGTTTTTTTTTTGTAGGGAAAAGAGCTTTCTCAAGTAAGTACGCAACCCAAAGCTTCAGCGATTAAAGAAAAACCTTCCTCTTTTCCAAAAATTACTAACCATTTAACCTAGCTTACTTGGTCCAAAGCTACTTTATGAAAATAGAGGTCTTGAGTTCAAATATTTCTTGGTCCAAAGCTACTTTATTAGATTAAGTTTGGAAAGGGGGCAGATTTTTTTTTAATATAACATTATCATTCATTTTCGCACATTCCCGCACTTAGTCTGCATCCTCAACAAGTTTTCTTCAAAAATCCATAACTTCTTCATCCGGAAGCCATTTCAGAGCCGTTTTTTTTTTTCAACCTAGTTTTTCAAGATCTTTCCATTGGAACACTTAGTTTCAACATCTATAGCTTCGATTTCTGTTAAAATGGAAATTCCATGCCAAGTTATTCTTGACAGCACCAACTACTTCCAATGGTGGTCCTACATTGTGGATTTACTTAGAAGTAAAGGTCTTTACAGAATAGCCTCTGGCCAAGAAACCAAACTGAAAGATGAAGATAAGGTAGCTAAATGGGAAAATAGGCAAGATCAAGCACGTGGGTTGATAGGGATGTCTATTTCTCCATATCTTAGATTCCATATTGCAGAACTTGATACTCCTGATGAAGCAATGAAACAGATCACTAAAGTTTTTGGAATTAAAAATGAACTTAGAGCCCATTAACTCGAAAACGAGTTGCTTACATTAGACCCCAATAATTTTTCTCCCATTGAAGGTTTTTTATCCAAGTTCAAGACCCTTAGACTTCTCCTGGAAGGTGTTAGGGTTAAGAAAGAAGATAGTAACCTTATATATTCCATTCTTACTAAGTTGGGACCAACCTACTCTGTGTTTGTTTCCACCTTCCATTCCACAAGAGAAGCCTTCATTTCTCAAGGCTAAGCCTACAAGTCCCCTTCCTTTCATCCCTTTTGTGATTCTTTAATAAGAGAACAAGAAAAACTATTACATATTGGTCTTCTTAATCTTGGAAACTCTTCTAAGAAAGTCTTAGCCGCTCAGCAGCAACCAAATTCAAAGAATCCTAAGAAGTTGTATCCTAAAAGGAATGGTCCTAAACCAAACAAGGGTGCTAAGCAATTCTAGTCTCAAAATGAAAAATCGTTTCAACAAAATGATAAGGCAAATAAAAACAAAGGGAATAAAACTGATAGACATTGCCATTTTTGTAATCGAGATGGCCATTTAGAATCCAAATGCTTTAAGAAGATGGAAGCCTTGGAAGCAGCAATGAAGAAGCATAACATCCATTTGGAGCACTCTTCAACTTCAACTTCAGCTTCAGGAATAACACTTTTTGCATGTGGTTGTTAAGCATCTCGGTCTGGCTATGCACTAAATGTATCTTCTTCTTCTCATTCTCATGAGCGGCTCATTGATTCTGGAGCTTCTTATCACATGCCCAAAAACAAAGCCATGTTTTCTTCTTTAAATGATTGTAACACCAAAAATATATATGTTGGTGATGATAGATCTCTTAGTGTTGTAGGGACTGGAACTGTTCATATAGACAATGGTCAATTTAATGATGTATTATGTGTTCCAACCTTATCCTGCAACCTTCTATCTGTATATCAGATAACTCATTCAGGTGAAGGTAAAATCGTTGAATTTTCACCTCACGATTTTGTAATTAAGGACCTAAAGGATCCTAGATAGATTTTAGCTACTGGCATTGCTGATGATTTTACAAGGTTGTATAAGTTTCACAACTTTGGGTCATCAAATCTTCCCTCAGTATTTTTTGCTCATAATGATGAAGTGAGCAAACTTTGGCATGAGCGATTTGGTCACTTAAACTATTGCTCCCTTCAAAATCTATGTAAAGAAATATGGTGACAGGTCTTCCAATGCTATCTTGCAGAGATGGTGTTTGTTCTGGATGTGTACTCGAAAAACATCATCAAGACAGTTTTGAAAAACGTGCCTCTTGGCATGCCTCAACCCCTTTACAGCTTGTGCATAGTGATTTATGTGGTCCACTTCCAGTTGTTTCATTCTCTAGCTACAAGTATTTCTTAACTTTCATTGACAATTTCTCCAGACACACTTGGGCATACTTCTTAAAACTCAAGAGTGAAGTATTTAAAATGTTCTTGGCCTTTAAGGCCTTTGTTGAAAAACAATCTGGACATCAAGTTCTTAAGCTAAGATCTGATAATGGCAG
>APFE030102872.1:39620-72047 GCA_000404065.3 Pinus taeda | reverse complement strand
GAGACTTCCTACAAGCTGTCTATATTTTGTTGCATCCTCAAATTCCTTTTCTTCAATAGATGTGAGCTTTAAGTTTTGTTCCATTGGAGTAGTAAGAGGATTGCACTATGTCATGCCAAACCTGTTCAACAAATCTCCAATGTATTTCTTTTGAGAAAAAAATATGGACTTTGGATGTTGGGTTACTTCAATGCCAAGATAGTAATGAACATAGCCCAAATCAATCATTTCGAAACTTTTCCCCAATTCTTTCTTTATGGATGCAATATAGCTTTCATTGTTCCTTGTCATTAAAAGATCATCTACATATACCACAAGATATACAACTGTTTTGCCAACTTTCTTGACAAATAAAGTTGCAACATCAAGATCAAAATGATTGAAGTTGAGTTTCAAAAGATGCTCAGTTAGTTTTTCATACCAGGCTCGTGGTACTTGTTTGAGGCCATACAAGGACTTCACAAGTTTGCATACTTTATGTTCATGTCCTTTCACAGCAAATCCTTCAGGCTGGGACATAAAAACATTCTCTTTTAGATCTCCATTCAAGAAGGCAGTTTTTTACATCCATTTGATGGACTTTCCAACCGTTCTGAGCTGCTAGTACAAAGAGTGTTCGGATGGTGGGCATTCTGTGGGCAAAGTTCCTCATAATCGATCCCTTCATTCTGTGCAAAACCTTTTGCCACAAGCCTAGCTTGTGCTTGTCAAGTGAGCCATCAGCTTTGTACTTGTTCTTGTAGACCCACTTGCAGCCAATTGGTTTGGTTCCAAATGGAGGATCAACCAGCTTCCAAGTGTCGTTCCTTATGAGGGCATCATACTCCTTTTGCATTGCTTATTTCCATTCATCATGAGAAGCAGCTTCTTTAAAGGAAGTTGGTTCAAAATCTGTAGACAAGTTCAATCCACAATCATAAGAACCATCCATATCAACAGGTGAATTAGAGTCATCTACATCACCTCCATTTTGTCGGTTTGAATTTCTGGTTCCTGTTTTTCCAATTTCATCAGGATGAACACTTTCAAGTGTCTTTGTCAGCGATTTTGGGGGACCTTTCTGAGATGGTCCAAGCTGCTCTGTTGATTGAGTTGGGAGTGAATCAAGATTGAGTCTCCCAATTCTATCAATTACATCACTTAAAGCATCATCCGTTGTTGGAGTTTCAGACGGGGGAGAATCTTCTTCAGAAGAGGATTCCACATGTTGATCTAGTATAGGAATCCCCCCTTCAAGATGTGGAATCTGATTTTCAAATTCTTGAAATGATTTCGTTTTTGCGAATCTATCCAAGCGATCAAGTTGCCGCTCAACAACATTGTCAGATTTGGATGATTCAAGAAAAATTACATCTCTAGATATAACAAACTTTTTATTTTCTTCATCATAGAGGCGGTATGCTTTGGAGGTATTTGAATACCCCAAGAAAATACACTTACGACTTCTAGCACCAAGTTTGTTTCTATGTACCTTTGGTATCAAAGCATAACAGGTGGAACCAAAAATCCTGAGATGTTTGACCGAAGGAACATGTCCATACCATAATTCATAAGGAGTCTTGTTTCTTATAGCATTAGATGCACATCTATTCTTTATATATGCAGCACATAGAACAACATCAGCCCAAAACATTATCTTTACATTTTTGAAAAAAAGCATGGATCGTACCATATTCAAGATTGTTCTATTCATTCTTTCAGCTACACCATTCTGTTGGGGATTATAAGGCACAGTTGTTTGATGTTTAATCCCATGTTGGCGAAGATAGTGTTCAAATTCATTTGATGTATATTCTTTTTCCATTATCAGTGCGAATAGACCCAATATGAGATTGTGCATCATTTTCAATCATTTATGAAAATTCTTGAATGTTAGGAAAGCATCAGATTTGTTCTTCAATAAATAAACCCAACACATTCTGGTGTAGTCATCAATAAATGTCATGATATATTTATTTCCATTTGCAGAAGGAACAGGCATTGGACCACATAATCTGAATGAATAAGTTCAAGCTTCCTATGTGCTCTTGAATGTGAGTCATGAAATGACTGTTTGCTATGCTTTCCTAGAATGCAAGCATCACATTGCTTAAGTTTTCAAGGAATTGTAGGCAAACCAGCAACACCATTTTTCTTCAATAAACGGAGACTGTCATAGTTTAAATGTCCAAATCTAGCATGCATAATAAACTTGATGGAAGTGTACCTTCTTCATGATGAGTAATATATGAGAAATGTTGTTTATGGGCAGATGTTCCTTGCAGTTTGAGAAGTCTTTCTTCTTCTATTCCCCTCATGACAAATGAGTGATCAGATGATTTTCTCACCTCAAGCTTGCCATCAAACATATGAATGGAGTGACCTTGCTGGCGGATGTGGACCAAGGACAACAAGTTTCTCTTGAGCTGTGGGAGATATAGAACATGATCAAGAAGAAAGTCTGGGAGACCAGGTAGTTTAAGCCTGATTGTGCCAAGCCCTGATGGCTTGATTTTTGACTGATCTGCAAAGTAAACTACTCCATCAACATTGTCAGTGAAATCTTCAAAAAAGTCTTTTCTATGAGTCATATGACAGGTTGCTCCTGAATCAAGCAGCCAATCATTTTTCCAGGAAGCAAGTGAAGTGTTAAACAAATCTTCATTTACTCCAATGTTACATTGTGCCTCAATATAGTGAGTAGATTCAGGTGCTTTACCTTTGTCTGTATCATCATTTTTACCTTTCTGTTGGTTTCTTCTCTGCTCAATTTTGTCCCATGGTAGCTTGCATGTAGAGGAATCATGTGATCCATTTCTTTTGCAGCAAATACAATGTAAATCTGCCTTTTCTCCTTGAGGATGTCTACCCCCCCTGCCTCTGAAGTATCTTCCTCTTTCTCTTCGTCCACCTCTTCCTCTTGTAGAATCTTAAGCAGGATATTTTTCTTTATTAGCCATGCATACAATCTCTTCAGAAGATTCAGGGACTGTCTTCTTTCCAAAGGCTTTTTCTCTTTCAGCAAACTTTTTCCCAAGAGAGTCAAAAGTTATATCCTTGAAATTTCCATTTGCTTGCAAAGACTCAAGATAATTGGAGTATGTAGGATACAGTGCCTTGAGAAAAGCAATAAGAGATATATCTAGCTCAACTTTAGTGGATTTGATATCATGCACTATAGATTTTATTTCAGATGCAAGAGCAAGAGGGTCATTATTTTGCAGTTCAAGAGTGAAGAGTTTAATCATAAGTTGGACGACTTCAAGTGCAGAATGTGAGTCATAGAGCTCTTTTAGCTTTTGTAAAGCTTCAAAGGCAGTTGAACATGTTGTAAGGTGACGACTCACCTCCTTATTTACAGACGCTGCTATTAATGCATACGCTTTGCTGTTCTTGTTTTCCCAGATGGCGAACTCTTTGTCTGATGTAGGCTTTTCTGGGTCACTGTCTCCTTCTCCGACACACACTCCTTTCCACAAATCATTGAAAATGAGGGTGTGTTGTACCATCCGGGACCAGTCAGGATAGTTCTCCTTGCCAGTGAGAACTATTCCTATCATAGAGATGATTGAATGCATTTTGCAAAAGATTACTTCTGCTGATATAAAAAAAAAACTTTTGCTGATAGACTAATACTTCTGATGGAAAGAAAATTTGCTCTTACAAGTCTTAGGATTAGGTGTCAACATACAAGTCTTATTTTATTGGGTTATTACATCAGATATTTCTTGTTATTTTCTGTTTTGGATCACATAAAATCTTTTTGTTGCAAGGTTTTCTCGTTTTATTATTGCAAATATGAAGCGTAAACAACCACATATTATTGTTAGGGTCACTTGTCACCAGTGACTTAAGTGAAACATTTTTGGTACACTTGCTAAGAATTTTCATACTAAGAGAAGCATTTAGATTTTAGACGCCCAAACCTATTTAGGTTCATAATCAACAAAAGTTACATACTCTCCCTTTTGCTAGGATTTTATCATAAACCCTAGACCACATTAGCAACTCAATCAAGATATTAGTCTAATTGTTTCTTGGGCTTCAATATTAATTTCAAATATATGTGACAGACTCTACTATAATTTATTTGCAAACCCTAGATTTCATTTTCGATACACAAAGCCTTAAATATCAGTGACTTAATCAAATAAAAATCCTATTATGCATCTAATGTTTCAACAATGTTAGACTTTACTAAGGTTTGATGCAAACCCTAGACTAAATCATATTGAAAACAATATCATCATATCCTAGAATATCAATCTCTACTAGATCTTTGTTACGAACCCTAGAATTTACAAGAGCAACAACAATTAGGTTAGCATACTCATATATACATATCTAGGATGCATTTTTCATCAATAATTACTAGGTAAATTGTTGAAGTCTAAAATTGTTTAATTTTTCACCACCTTTTTCCCTCTCCTTTATCTTTTTATAACCATTTTGCAGCAGTCTTAGCCTAATCAAGGTCATCTCATACTTACTAAATCTTATAAAAGGTATTAATCATGCATGTTTTAGAATCAATGTTTCTTTATGAATTATAATGAAAGCATCTCTACAATTACAATTTTTTTATCATTTCGTAGCTACTGTTGAATTCCGTAGCCATATCCATGATTAGACAGGTTGCAATGCATCAATAAAGGGATGAAAGGTATCTGAAGATGAAAAATGTTCACCACATGGATGACTACCTATTGGCATGACTTGGCAGGCTACAATGATCGGGAGATCTAAGAGTCAAACCCAAAGTCAAACTTTGGTTATGACAGTGCAATGGTTTGGCAAAGTGTGGAAGGAGATCACGACGAGATTAGGCAAGCATGAAAAATACTTGTTTGATTGTGGGGATATGATTCGATTAGAATCCCTCATGACTTTCTCTTGTAGTAGAAAATCATGAGTAGACAAAGTTGCAATTTACATTTACTCCTTAGATGGAAGAACAGTTTCATTGCCTCTCGACATAAGACTCTTAATTTAGTTTATGAAAAATTATATAAAAGCCATAAGGTGAAACCAAAAAATGGAGTTCAAAAGTTAAGTACATTGTGGTTTATTTCCAGTATTGTGAAACTCTGTTTTGAGTTAATATAATCCTTTGTTTTCAATGTGTAGTTAAGCAATCATTTGACCAGTGACAGACTTACGCTCACGAGAGGGCCCCCTATAGAGTTGTAAGGATAGTTAGTTTTCGTTAGTCTCTTTTTTATTGCACTAGTTCTTGCATTCAGTTTGCAATTTCATACTGTTTTCTTTCTGTCAATTCGAATAGCTACATCTTAGTAGTGTGATTTTAATCATTTTTTGGTTTGACTTCAAAGCGCTCATAAAATAGAAATACCAAAAAGATTTCATTCTCATAAGAATTTACTTCTAGCAATTTAGTTTCATTACTTAGTTAATTTTTTGGATGATGAGGAAATGTATTTATAGAGTAATATATGCACATCAGTAATCATTGGAAGTTACAAGTTCTCATTTGATTTTGCTTTTACAAACATTTACATTAACACATTCCTTTCTACAATCATAGTTAATTTCTTTCCTTTTTGAAATCATAGTTAATTTATTTCATTTCTACAATTAGAGATAAGTTTTCTTTCTTGCAATTTCCTTTTCTGCAAAGTAGTGTTACGATTTCTTTTATGCAATTTAGCATTAATATTTTCCATTTTGAAATTAAGAATAGACTTTCAATTCTGCAATTAGATTTATAATTTCCATTTCGCACTTAGAATAAGTTGAGATTTTAAGTTCTATATTAATTTTCAATTCAGTTTGGTGTTTGGTTTCGATGCAGCTTTAATGGAAAGAACATGTGCATGATAACTCTTTGATTTCATTTAATATTTATCCACACTTAGATCAATTTTATTTCAAGATAGAATTCCTAACATATATGGTGCACATACATCTCATAAGTACACGAACCTTATTTGACAATTAATGAAGTAATTTAAGGACAATTAAATTACCCAACATAAACCTATGACACAAACATCAATACATCAAAGTTAGATATACAACAATTTATTCACACTATGGTTTTGGTCATTCAAATGAATATACACCTAGGGTTTTATCCCTAAAGTATTGCTATAGATATTACAAGGGTTTTTCTCATAAACCCTAATTTACCAAACCTTAAAGGTTTAGGGTTTCATTTAAACATTAACAACAAACCCTAAAGTACTAGGGTTTATATTATAACAATACCAAGACTCTAAATAACAAGAGAATAGGGTTTCTAAACTTCATCAATAACCCTAAGTAGACTAGGGTTTCATAAATATAGACATACCCTTGGGTTAGGGTTTTATAGAGAACCATTTAGGGTTCCATGCGAATGATCAAAATATAATGAGGGTAGATTCAATCTAATAATTAATCACCCGAACAAGAATCTCCTATGATCAAAACTTTAGACATGACGATGTTAGTAATATAGAACAAAATTTAAAAGAAGAATGATTGTACCTTTATATGAAGAGAACTTTGTAACATAGCTTATAGGCTAAGACATATCTTGGGTTTTTTCTTAACAAACCTTATAGGACATCAATGCTTGAAGGGATTCAATAGAACTTCTTTCATGCTTCAATTTTATCCTTTGAAGTCTTCTCCATAACCCTTGAGCAAACAACAAGCCTTTTGGTGAATGATGGAGGTTCCCTCTTAATCCAATCTTTGAGGGATACCTACAAATTATAAAAATAATTCAAAAATGTCTTAACACAACATATTAGACCTACAAATTTAGAAAACATAAAGGAAATTCAGAACTTAGAATAGAAGATCAAGGGAGGATATGTGAAAGGGAGGACTTAGCAGTATAAGTCCTTGAATTGTGATTCTTCTTCAGTCTTGTTTTTCTTAGATGGAACTTCATTAATGACATTTGATTGATCCCTAATTCTTTTATTATTTCCTGGATTCTCAGGACAATGACTCTGGTAATGTCCCATCTTTTGGCAATTGTAACATTCAATCTTGGATAGGTCCATTTTCTTCTTTGGTCCTTTGAAATTCTTGAAGGTTCCCTTCTTTTTGTGATGAGCAGAATAAGCATTCAAGGTATTGTATTCTTCATTCTCCTTCTTGTTTTTTACCATCAATATTCTGGTTTCTTCTTGACTAAATGCATTCCACATTTGTTCAAATGTTGGAGTATCCTCCCAACTATTAAATTCTAATGCAAAAGCACTCCAAGATTTAGGTAGTACTAGAAGGGCAGTGATTACGAGCCCCTTTTTTGGGACAACTTCATATATTTCTTGGAGTTCATCCCTGATTCTAGATATCCTTATAAAGTAGGATGAAACATTATCACCATTTGCCATCTTAACAATTCTTAGTTCATTCTTGAGGCTTGTTATTTGACCAATGTTGTTGATTGTGAATAAATTGGAGAGAGCGTCATACATTTCTTGATCGGAATTTGTGTTGGATATGTATGAAATTAATTTATCCTTAATTCCATCCATTACTAGATTCATAGCCACAATTTCAATTTCTCTAAATTCACTTTATCGACATTACTTGATTCATCATTAGGCTTCTTAACGTTTCCTTGAACAAGATCTAAGACTTTATTCTTTTTGAGAATGAGACCTATTCTCTTTTTCCAGACCCTATAGTTAGAGGCTCCTTCTAGTTTGTTCTCTACCTTCATTGAGTTTGTCATTTCTTTACTAACCTTGAAAATCCTTATTCTCCTTTTGATAGATCTTTAGCTGCCTTTTTGCTCTCTTCTTTCACCTTAGCTTTGATACCATGTTAGAAAATCCGAAAGGCGGAAATATTTTCTCTTGTTGATAATTGCTTGTGATACCTTTTGAATTCTTATTATTTTCTTATGTTCATTTTTATATTATTTCATCAAGCAATTACCAAAACCAAAACACAAAGATCAAGGACACCAAATATAGGCACTTAGCCAGGGATAAAACCCCTATACAGGGGAAAACCTAGTCAAGAACTCTTCCTTCAGTAATTAAATTATAGATGGACCAAGACCCTATACCAACAAACCTTCCTCCTCCACCAAGTTAGCCTTTAAAAGTGATATAGTAGTCACTTCTTATCCAACAACTTCATTCTAATAATTCGACTTTTTAGTTGCAGAATTTTGACCCCCAACAGTAGAATTTTGGCCCCTTCTAGCAGCTACACAACTTCACAAATGTGGGAAAGAGAGAGAAAATTTCGACCTTTAATGCTTGAGGGAGGCCTTCTTCTTCTTCGCTATACATCTTCTCCTTCTTCCTTGAAATAACACCTTTTCTCAGCCCAAAAATTGCAGATCAAACTTGTTGTGAGTGAGTGACAAATGAGGTCGAGTTACGACCTTTATATAGTGATTTTGTTGCCCAGTTTAGGCTGACTTGTCCAGTTTTGAGGATGACTTGGTGGAGGAGGCCTAGAAGACTAATTTTAATATAAAATAAATCTCTTTCTTGATAAATAATTCTGAAGAAGGGTTCTTGACATTATGACATGGACAAGGACACTCGAGACAAACCCTAGAAGCATGTAATGGAGGCTTTGGCCTAAAAATAATAGAACCAAGCATGAAACCCATTCTTTAATAAGTCAATTTAAATAAAATAAAATTTCATTTTCTTTATTTTGAAAAATACATTATATTTTTACTTAAATATGTTTATGAAGACCGAACCTAGTTACATTCTTCAATAATGGATCCATCTCCACTCTTCATTATTGTGATAGGATCCAGGTCATCTCTCTTTCTTATCACTTTAATTTTCAATATGAAGGCATTGTATTGAGCCTTCCCACACTTTAAACTAGTCATGGCTTCCCCATGAAAGTGATCTCTTTGACCTTCAGGTTATATTGTTTCATTTCTACCTTCCAATTCCAAGATGGTCATGTCCTGATTTTATAGTTGCCATGTATCATATATTGAGCTTTCCTCAATACTCTTCATCCTTACAGTTGAAATTTCCACAACGATTGTGGTGAAGTAAAATTATAAGTGCGGACACGAACGAATTCCTTTAGCCCGATAATGGGTCTAGCCACAACATATACATCTTCTGGAAGATTTCCTTAGGTTAGAATCAATCAAGAGGGCCTACCTCTTGGTCGCTTATCCTGCTTGATGATGTCCTTGCTTGCTCATTCCATCAATCTGTCACTTCCTTCTTCAAGCTCCTGAAACAAGTAAACAACAACGACACACAAACATAATAATAGACAAATTTCAATTCAACCTACTTAATAAGTCAAGAAGCATTAAGACACGAATATGTAATACTACAAAACATGTAGGAAATCAATCGATAGTTGCATATATTAATATTCAAAGAGAGATTACAACCATTCATCTTGACGTTGCAGTATTCCTCTGACAAGACCGGGTTCCCACACACTTCTACTAGCATTCCATGATGGCTTCAAACAACAGTAGTTTAAAGACTCTTCCCTTTAGACTTCACTCCAAACCAAACACACTTCTCCCTCACATAACTAGATGGCTACAACTAGTAATAGCTTTCTTGTCTAATCAAAATATTATACTCACACTCTGCCAACACTCTAACTATGACTGTGACTTTCACACTCTAGTCTGTGCTTGGGAAGAAGGGAGGTTTATATGGGAAAGATGGATGGGAGATGGATCCTCTTATCATGGGAGAAGGACTTATCCTTGAGGTAGTCCATCATTATAGGGGAAAGGAGCTCAAATTATCATCCTCGACCCCATCCGGCCAAGCCATTTACCAGAATTTTGTTACAGAGCTTCTAGAGATGGAACCTTAAGCTCTAATTTAAAAAAATTTCCATAACATGACCGATGTGATTGGAACACAGCTCAATTGCATCGATCGGTACGGGGAATAGTGCTAATCTCTGTACATCGGTGCGGGGGAGACAAAGGTCATTAGCGTCGGTCTTGTAAATTGGGAAAAACAGAAGTTTTAGGGGAAATGGTGCAAAAGGGAAATGATCAGCTAATGAAGAGGGACATAATGGGATTTTCTCCATGAAGACAAAGCATGTGGGGTTCACTGTAGAGGTCCTCCAGGATCAAGGAACGGGGAGTATAGGGACAATGACAAAATGTTGTGTAACAACGATCATCATGTATTCCTACAATATTTTCCAGGTAGATAAATAATATGTTAACTAGATAACCAACAATTAAAAATCAGATTCACCTCATCGTGATGATCTTCTTATACCATCAATATCCTCATAGACCATCTCCATTTGAACCTTCCTTCATGCGTCATAGTGCCCAAGGATCGAACTTGATTACCAAGCTAGAAATTATCTTCCATAGATTATATTGGATGTTATTTAATGTTGTACATTTTAGAGAAAGTATTAATTATATGTTCATCCTAGAGTAAGTCAAATCATATTATATACTCAAGCATTTTTCATGACCAACTTTCTTTTCATGAGGTTCTATACATATGAATCTTATACAAAGATTTATATCCAACATGCATTCATAGGCTTTCACCTGATCATCTAGCTATATGTCCTAAAGTGAGCCTACAACTTGACCCATTGCATTATTTCATGCCTTTACCAATATTGATTCCACATTACATGGATTGTCTACTGACCTTATCATGATGCTTTTCCCAGGGAACTTCCAAAATGATGGTCCTTCATGAATCATGATGATTCAACTAGGCAGGATGACTATTTCGAGCATAATGTTAGATAATACCTAGATGAACATTAGGAAAATATGGTCCATATATCCATCTATCTAGATGATCTCTACAAAGCAACCTAATCATGTAAATTCTAGACATGCTACTATCATATTGTTGATGGTGTTAGATCCTACCAACATACAGGGGATCTCCCCAATATGAGGTCCCAATTAGACCTCACACCATTTGTGTAGGAGTCCCATTAAGAAATATGGCCTGACTACCATTAAATTAGATATTTTCCTTGGCTTAAGCAATTAACATGAGAGAGTAGTGTGCATCTGCTTTTGAATGAGCAAGAAAGTGTGCCTTGTGGAGTGTTCAACTGTAAGTGTATCAAGGTTCCTTCACTGCAAGGAAGAAAATTGAGTCTCTGAAAGAAAAGTAATAGTACTAATCTAGTAAAGGCGCATGCACATAAATAAGGAATAATTGTTAAACATCAAGCGAAATAGTTCACATAAATGCAATGATAGTTAAAATATTCACAACACATTTCCAACAAATTTAGCATGAAAATCACTGAAATAGTTCAATCACTTTAGTATGTGTGAAAGCTAACATAAACCTCAAACATTAGAAGAATAGTCTCAAAACATTCACGATCCATGCATGAAAATTTCTTGGTTGAATGGCTTCAAGTATTAAGCAAATGTTCCAAGATACATGAATACAATGAACATCACTAGCTCAAATAGTGGAGCGTTAGAGCCACTACTTGCTCCCCAAAAGTAATATCTCTATCTCTCTAATGCCTTGTGGCAGAAGCCAAGGTGAAAAGTATTTTTCTTGATTAATGAGGATCTTTTTATAAATGGAGGCATGAACTTTCATATCCCCATGACCCTTGATTTTCTCATATGACCTTTCAACTTCTAATGACCTTTGGACTTCTATATAACTCTTGTACTTATAAATGAACTTTGGAATTACATATGAATTTTGGAATTACATGTCTTTTAGACTTCTTCATATGGCTCTTTTATCCATACATAACTCTTGGACTTCCACTTCTTTGTCTTTACAATAATTACATGGTCACATCATGATTTCCACATCATCAGGTAGTGAGAACATGACAAGTCACTAACATTGATGACTTGGACTCGTATTAATTAATGAGATGGACTTTCTTGATAGGTGACAATGCTACCACTTGTATCTTCAATCTTGCATGCAACTTCCATGTTGTTTATGTATTTACTCTCCAAAGGGACTTTGATCATATGGAGTCTTTTGGGTTGCTTCGATCATTAGGATTTCAATGCTCTTCATTTTGTCTCATCGAGTGTTCTTCATTCTTGAATGATTCCTTTGATTATCCTATTTATAAGATATCTTCCTGCATATTTTCCATTCTATTTTGGAATTCCTGCAACTGGTATCACTCATGGAAAAAAAAACATCAGTATGAAAAATCTCATATTCTAACATGTTTCATGTAAACTTTCTATTTGTGACTTATCAATGTGCTCAGAAATAACAAGGAGGCTTATGGGCTTAGGGCACACTTCCGAGGAGGAATGATTGAGTGTTTAAGGCTTCGAGGATGCATCGTGCTCTCAACTGGGAGAGAGGAAGCTCAAAGGAGGGCGTAGGACGCAGGTCTGAAGGATGAAGGAAGGCCCCTTAAGGCTTGGAAGTATGCTATGTGCTCAAGGAAACCAAGGAGGGTGCAGGGCACATTACCGAAGGCTGAAAGGATCATGCTTGGACCTTCTCAAGTGCATAGTGTGCTGAAGGGGGCTAAGGAGGGTATAGGGTGCAAGGCTGAAGGTTTAAGGAACCATGACGTTGCATCGATGGTGCGACATGCGCTCAACAAGGAGGAAGGATTTCCTTAAGGTTGCAGTTTAGAAAAGGGAACGAGAATAATTATTGGGAATGTGCTATATTCTCTTGGAGGGCATAGGGCACAGTTCAGAACAAGGAAGGAGTATCGACTAAGGCTTAAGGGTGTGCCATGCGATCTCCTAGCCTTACTGGGCTAACTTTCACAACCGCAATTTATCTAACTCTGAAAGATAAAACAAGGGACAACCACAATGATTTTAGACATAACTTCAAGTGTGACACATACAACCTCATCAATAAGACTTAGATATGATCAACCAATGATAAATGCACATCAAAAAGATAGTTTACAAACACTCTTGAAGTACAATAAACAAAGTGTGTGCGATTCCGACCAAAAGTGTCGCTTTACAATAACAAAGGTATTATAACCATGAAGTGCACCAGAGATGTTCTAAACATTCTAATGACACTTAGGAATGATAAAAAACACTTGAAACACATGGAATGAATTGAAAGGACACTTGAAGACCAAAGCGACACTTGAGACGATAGTTCGATAGGCTCCAAAATTTGAATGTAGTGAAGTTTTGGAGGGTGTTGTAGTAGCGAAAACAGAAATGATTCTTTCTATGATGCTCTACATAATCATATTATCTAAAGGAAATAGCATTCTATATAAAGAACCTACCAAGCCGAGTTCCTTATTTAATAGTAAAGATCCTTCTCTTCTTCTTTCTTCGGATTCTTCTCAGGTTCTCCCATTGCCTCGAATACATGAGCTTGACTCTTTTCCTTTATTTTGTTTTTCTGTTGACTTGGAAAATCCCTATTAAAGTGTCCAAACTCATTGCACTTAAAGAATTTAACCTTGGATGTGTCTTTCTTCTTGAAATTTCCAAAATTTCCTTTCTTAAGTTTCTTGACTTGGGCTATGTGACGGTGCTAGACCCGCCAACATTTAGGGGGTCTCCCCAGTATGAATTCCCAACTAGACCTCACACCATTTGGTGTAGGATTCCCATCTGGTACAATGGCCTGGTTTCCATTATCTTAAAGATATGCCTTAGTTCCTTCTTGTTAGCACATGAGAGTGGTTTGATTTATCTTCAAACAACGAGGTTCGCGTGCCTAGTGAGTGCTTAGTGTCGCTTGTGTCAAAGTTCTTTCACTGCAGAGGGAGAGGGTGGAAGTGAGTCTTAGGTTGTAAGGGAATAGTCCCAACTCTACTAGAGACACACAACACAATAGGACATGCACATCTTTCGGCGGAGTAGGCCACATGGATGCAACATTCACAAACATAAAGCGAACAGATAGCATGTAAAACACCCAGCGGAATAGTCCACACGAGTGCGACGGTCGTTATAACAATTTTATGAGAATGAATATGTCGAGTGTCTGCGGGATAGCCCACAAAGGCGAGACAATGTTAGCAACTGATGCATTACATTTCCAACAACATATGTACTAAAACAACTGAACTATTTCAACTGTCTTAATACAGGTTAAAGCAACATGCATTATAAGAGTCCAAAGAATAGTCTTACAAATGAATATAATACATGTGTGAAAACATGTTGGCTTGTTAACAAACTTCTGAATTAAGCAAAAATTCCAAGACACATCCATACACCATAACATCACTAACCCTGATAGTTGGGCGTTGGAGCCAATTGCTTGCTCCTCAAAGAAAATATTATAGACTCTCAAGGCTATGTGGGAGGAACCAAGGTGAAAAAATGTTTTGCATGTAGAAATGAGGGGTATATATAGCCAAGGGTGAAATTGACACTTGTGGTTGTTCGACTTCCCTCTTGATTGTTTGACTTACATGACTTTTCAACTTTACATGTGGGTCTCTTATACTTCCACATTACATTACATTGATTACAACAATATGGCCCACAGTAGTGATGTGTCTGAGATGACTCATGACATGACTCGACACGACAGTGCTGGTATGAACATGCTAATTGTAGTGTCCATGTCGAGCCGAAATGTTGTTGAGTGATGAGTGTGATCTTGGTGTATCATAGCTTCACCTTCGCATGGCAAGGTGTACAGAGTCTTCGATGGTCTTGGTGTTCACTTGGTAGTTCATGCATGCACATGTGTCTCCTTCACTTGCTACTTGGTATGCTTTGTGTGTTCGTCCATTCGCGAATAAGTCTCCTAGCATGCACTCCTTGTTCATCCCGTTCGTCATCGCGCCATGTCTCATCCATGTACCTATATCTCCAATCACTCATGACGAGACAACATCAAATCCAAAACTCTTTTAGGCTACCATGATGCATCATCTTTCGTTTTTGAGTGCAGGTGACCGGGAGAAATGACGAGGCTCTGAAACTATGCAGAGCACATTTCAGGTTGGGATGCGAGCTCCGGGCACTATCAAGGAAGATTGCGCAAAGTTCACTGGGAGACTGAGATGAGCATTCTAGAACAACAATGACCATCTGCAGGATCTGGCTCAGCTGGAGGGAAAATCTGCACAATTTTTCTAGAGAGGCAGTGCAGGCAGCAGGGAGGACACTGGCAGTGAAAATTGCGCAGATTCTCTAGGGAGGATGGCAGTGGGCTATGGTTGCTTGCTGGATAAAACTGCACAGAACTGGGAGGCTGGTCTGCAGGACATCTCTGCGCAATTTCTAGGTTGAGTGGGGTATCAAGCAGATGGAAGATAGCCCAAGAAAACTGCACAATTTCTAGGAGAAGTAGCAGGACGACTGACAAGGTGACTGGCTGACAAAACTGTGAAAATTTCAAGAATAGTGCAGTGACAGGTCGCGGGTGCCTCTCCTTCATGCTTGTGCAATTTCTTCAGTTAATGGAGGCGGGCATGCTGGTAACTTCTTCGCAATTTTTTGGATGAGTGAAGCTCAGGGTCATTGCTTGGTCAAACTTTCCGGTTGACCAGCTAGAGGCTTGATAGATTTGCTTACGGACAACATAGATTGAGATGGCTTGCTAAGCAACTTCTGCGTTTTTCTGGGTGACAGTCATTCAGGTCGATTCCAAGATTGCCCAATGCAAACTACCTAGGAGGTAGCCTCAATCTTTGCACAATTCTGGGCAACAATACATGATCACTGAGGGCTAATATTGTGCAGTGCAACTCAGTCGAGGTTCGATTATTGGAGGGTGGTCCGATCACCACACTTTCAACAAAATGGCTATGTGTGAACGAGTGAACTTGTGCATGCATGACCTTGCAAACACACACTCAACATGACTTGACAACATGACATCTCAAACCAACAAGACAACATATGCTTAGTGTGACTGACCGCGGGGCAGTCTAATGGTGAAAGCGACAAGTACGACACCTCGAATAGACCTTTGGACGACTGTGACGACACTTGCACGACAGTGCTTACAACATCGTGTGTGAGTGTGATAGATGTTTACATAGCGAACACAACTCAAACACAACCTTCAACATCAAGAAAACAAGGTCGCAAGCATGACATAACATTCAACATGCCGAAGATGACAGTTGGTGAAACAACGAAAAGAAAACAAGACATGTAGAGGAAATACATGAAATGACCTTTTGTTTTTGCGCACATGCATGTTATTGAGGACAGGATGATACAACAATGACAAGCAGTCTTTCAAACTTAACTAAGAGATGTACTTCATAAGGTTTTCTTTACTTACCATACTTACCCTCAACAAGATCATGCATCCAACGGAGTTTGCATGTGGTCCTGATATTTTCCATCACTTGGTTCCTTGGTCCTTCTCCTCAACTCCTTGGGGGTGATCTCAGCATGCCACATTTTCCTGTAGTCACTAAGAGGTAGATCTGTGCAAGTTCAACGGATAATAATGGTTGTCGGAATGAGGCCCTAGGAATCCCATCTACGCAGTTTCTGCATGCAAGACAGAGAAGGCGACTTGGACAACATTATACAATTTTGAGGAACATGACACTACTTCAGGATGGGGGTCGTGAGAGGACACCTCTATGCCATTTTTTAGTGTAGTGCAACCAGATTTCTCTGCGCATTTTTAGAGAGGAGTGCTAGAATGGTCTCTGTGGGCTATGGGGTTTCAGTAGGCAAGGGAGGTTGGGGTCTCTGCACACTACGGGGTTTCAGTAGGCAAGAGAGGAAGCTTGATGGTTGCAGAAGAAAATCACATAGTTCTGGGAAGTTGGATGAGGCTCTATTGATTAGGAAATGGCTAAGTGTGAGATCAGTGAGACAGATGTAAACAGTGATAGAACTCGACTGTGATCGCACACGGACACTTATTGACACAACGTAGACCATCCAAAATGCATAAGACATAATTTGTTTGATGCAACAACCTTCATTGAAAGAGTCTGTCAAGTGAGTGTGAAACATGTCTATATGATGACAACCACTCATATGCACACAATTCCCTTGAAGCAAGATAACATTCCCTTAGCATGACAAACAACAACCCCTATGCCCAAAGATGACACATGCTGCATAAATATGAGAAAATGAACAACTCTTAAGATCGAGGAGGGGAAGCTTGAGGTCACCACCTTACCAACAAGTGACCAAGGATGATCGATCGCAAGATCCAAGGCAAGCTCCTAAATTTGCATGCGAGCCAAAATTTTGGAGGGTGGTTGTAGCCGCTACAACACTTGGTGACACACTAGTATATTTCCAGCTCTTTGAATGGACCTTGTTTCATAAAAAGCGAGTCTAACCCTTCCGGAAGTATTGTTTGATTTCATTGATCGTGATGGCTTCCACACTAACTTGTCTGAAAGATGTAGTCCCTACCATTCTCTTGATCGGTTAGCACACATTCCAAGCCAAGTCAACTTAGTTGTTTCGATTGGGGATGAGGGGTATATTGATGCTCAAATAATATAGCTGTCAGAGTTTAAGTTTCATCTCTGGTGTTGCTCCGTTGCCAGCAGGCTTGGACAGTACCCCGATGGAGCCACGCAGGAACATAATTATCACTTCGCTGTTATCGAGCTAGATTAGTACCCCGATGGAGTTACTTTCATCACCTCTCTGTGTAGGAAGACCTTCTCATATTTCGTCTTATTCATTTTTCATTTTTTTCAAAGAATTGTGCATAGGCACTTATTTATTTTAGAGGTGGAAGAGGGAACCCGACTTATTGAGAGCAAAAGAGGTTGTTCCTTCAGAGAATTATGTTATGTATACCTGTTACATACTTGTTAAGGTTTTCCCCCTCACCTTACTCTACTTGACTAAGTTGATAAGGGTTAACCCAAAAGAACCAATTAGAGTAGGTAGTACTAGTTAAGAATGAAAGCATTGTGTTTTCACCAAGACTTACTTTGAACATAACATATTTTCCATGAAGGCATCATCGATTGAAGATAACAAGTTCTTCATAAGAGAGATGACAACACATAACCAGATGTTGATAGTTGTACAAGTCCTCTTAGATTTTTCCAGCTCGTCTTGAGTGTGCTAAACACAGTTTCACGAGAGGCTAATCTACGGGTACAAGCAAGCAAAGAAAGAAAAAAAGAAAAAATCAGAGGTAAAGTGAGATAAAAAACAAGTAATCAAAGAAAGCAAGAAAACAAGCCATACTAAATAAGCAAGTAAACAAACATGCAAATCAGAAAGAAAAGCAAAGCAAGACAACAAAGACTACTCCTACTCCTATGCTAAACAGTGTATGGACCTACTCACGTGAAGTGATATTTCCAATGTAGCCACCGACGCATTAGCTGGCCCATGTTGGTGAAGGCATGGTTCACGAGAAGCATAGTCAAGTGAACCAACAAGCATGAAAGATATAATAATGAAGACCAAAACACTTCGAGTTTAAACACATCCATAAAAAATAAAAGAGTGAAAGCACAAGACAAACACTATATGGATTTACCATGGTGTTGTGACACACTACGTACACAGGATAAGCATATGGACTCTCTTGACTGTGACAGATAAGGAAACATCAGAAAAAGAGACAATTTACGCCTTGCAAGTGTGCTTGTTGTGAATGATTCCTCTAGTGCGTAGGCGATGGGATCATGTGATTTTGGTGGAGGAAGCAAAATTTGTGTGTTGGATTGATCCTCAGTTCATACAAATGAGTGATGAGGAGCCTTGGGTGTTTCAATTTTTTTTTATAGTAAGTGGAACTAACCTCAGGACAATGAGGGCCTGACACAACCATCAGCCCACGCTGAAGTGCCTCGACAACCTGTAGGGTTTCCACTTTGTCCATAGATATATCATTAGAGACCAGTGGCTTAGACAGATTAACAACGAGTGAATCAACATCATGATCAAATGAATAAGTATAGAGATCATGACAACCAAGATCAGAAAATTCAGGATGTTTGTCAGCAACCTCATGATTTGATGAAACATATAGCGGGGTAGATGAGAAGAAAGAATGTTCACCCTCTGTGTTTCTAGAAAAGGTAGATGAAAAGTCAAGTGGATTCTCAATGAAAGATTTGTACTCTCCGTTATCAAATTATGGACTAATATCGGGTGTTTTTTGTGAATGATCAGAAGTAGTTGCATATATGGATGAATTTACACAAGGAAAATCAAAGATACCAGAATCATCAAAGATGTCACAAAAAAGAGGGAGGTTATCCTTCACCATGGGTTCATGCCTAGATGATCGATCATACTCTTTGTAAATGACGACGCGGGTTGGTTTTGTAACACCAACTCTATCAATAGCTTGATCCTCGTTCACAACAAATGTAGAGTCCGAAATGAAAAATCACAAGACAGTGCAATCCGGAGGATTATCATAACCTGAAGATGGATGTTGAGGTAACAAGTGTGTATGACAACCCATGGTCTTCCCAACCAAATATGCACATAAATTAGGAGTCGTGAGGGTGGGAGGATGTGAAAGTTGAATAGATGTGTGTGCATGTTATCCCACATCACTATGCAGGGGTGGAGTTGTTTGATGAGGGGAAGGCAGACAGTCACTTGTGACAACAAGTGTGTCTGCTTGTGAGTGTGTAGCTCCATCACCAAAGTATGCTGAGCGAGGTTTGAACTTCATATTCACCTTAGGATAGAGTGATTTGATAAGGCAATATTCAAATCTGTCCATGAGATATTGGAATTTCATCTGGTTTTTCAGAGCTTCAAAATGGAGTAAACGGAAATCCATAGGCAATTCATGTGGGGCCTTCCCTTGTTTTAACATTTTATTGTTAAGATTTTCAAGATCAAAATGATGGAAAATAGATTTGATTAGATCATTGAATTTCTTAAATGAGTGAACACAATTGTGAGGCAGGTTGTGACACCATCGTTGTGGGGATTCACGAAGTGTGGTTGCAAGCAACATGTTGAATTGTACTTCATCAAACTCTTTTGCATCCTCCAAGAATGCAAGGAAGTCATGTAAGTGCTTAGAACATGCCACTTCACCACTTCACCTTCACCGTCATACGTGATTTTAGATAAGTGATAGAAAAACTCCTTCGTGATTTCAAAGGAATGTGCATTGGAAAAACATCGCAGAGGGTGAAATACAATGATATCCATGATAGATATGTGGAGATTCAAAATAGGATGCGAGGAATCATCTTGTATTCTGCCCCCCCCCTCTAGCGCCATAAATGTTGACAGTGCTGGACCCACCAACATTCAAGGGATCTCCCCGGTATGAAGTCCCAACTAGACCTCACGCTATTTGGTGTAGGAGTCCCATCCGGTACTATGGATCATTTTCCATTATCTTAAAGATATGCCTTAGTTCATTCTTGTTAGCACACAAGAGTGGTTTGCTTTGTCTTCGAACAATGAGGTTCGTGTGCCTGGTGAGTGCTTAGTGTCACTTGTGTCAAAGTTGTTTCATTGCAAAGGGAAAGGGTGGAAGTGAGTCTCAAGTTGAGAGGAAATAGTCCCAACTCTGCTAGAGACACACAACACAATAGGACATGCACAACTTCAGGCAGAGTATTCCACATGGATGCATTAGTCACAAAAATAAAGTGAACAGATAGCACGTACAACACCAAACAGAATAGTCCACATGAGTGTGATGGTCGTTATAACAATTTTATGAGAATGAATATGTCGAGTGTCCGATGGGATAACCCACACAGGCGAGAAAATGTTAGCAACTGATGCATTACATTTCCAACAACATATGTACTAAAACAACCAAACTATTTCAACTGTCTTAATACAGGTTAAAACAACATGCATTACAAGCGTTCAAAGAATAGTCTTACAAATGAATACAATACATGTGTGAAAATATGTTGGCCTATTAACAGACTTCTGAATTAAGCGAAAGTTCCAAGACACATATGTACACCATTACATCACTAACCCTGATAGCTAGGCATTGGAGCCACTGCTCGCTCCTCAAAGAAAAGATTACAGACTCTCAAGGCTATGTGGGAGGAGCCAAGGTGAAAAAGTGTTTTGCATGTAGAAATGAGGGCTATATATAACCAAGGGTGAAACTGCCCTTGTGACTGTTCAACTTCCCTCTTGATTGTTTGGCTTACATGACTCTTCAACTTTACATGTGGGTCTCATGTAATTCCACGTTACATTACATTGATTACAATAGTATGGCCCACAGTAGTGATGTGTTCGAGATGACTCATGACAGGACTCGACACGACAGTGTTGGTATGCACGTGCTGATGGTAGTGTCCATGTCGAGCCACAATGTTGTTGAGTGATGAGTGTGCTCTTGGTGTATCATAGCTTCACCTTCGCATGGGAAGGTGTGTAGAGTCTTTGATGTTCTTGGTGTTCGCTTGATAGTTCATGCATGCGCATGTGTCTCCTTCACTTGCTACTTGGTACGCTTTGTGTGTTCGTTCGTTCGCGAACAAGTCTCCTAGCATACACTCCTTGTCCATCCCGTTCATCGTCCTGCCATGTCTCATCCATGTACCTATATCTGTAATCACTCATGACGAGATGACATCAAATCCAGAAATATCCTAGTCTACCATGATGCATCATCTTTCGTTTTCGTGTGCAGATGACTGGGAGAGACGACAAGGCTCTGAAACTATGTAGAGCACATTTCAGGCTGGGATGCAAGCTCCAGGGAATTGTCAAGGAATATTGCGCAGAGGTCACTGGGAGGCTGAGATGAGTAGTGTGGAATAAAAATGACCATCTACAGGATTTAGCTCAGCTGGAGGGAAGATCTGTGCAATTTTTCTAGGAAGGAAGTGTAGGCAACACGGAGGACACTGGTAGTGAAAAATGCACAGATTCTTCTGGGAGGATAGCCTGCAGGACATCTCTACGCAATTTCTGGGCTCAGTGAGGTGTTGTGCAGCTGGAGGGTAGCCCAATAAAACTGTGCAATTTTTAGGAGGAGAAATAGGTCGGCTGATAGGGTGACTGGTTGACAAAACTATTCAAATTTCGAGGACAGTGGAGTGACAGGCAACGGGTGCCTATCCTTCATGTCTGCGCAATTTATTTAGTTAGAGGAGGCGGGCACGTTGGTAGCTTTTGGACAATTTTTTGGAGGATTGAATCTCGGGGTCATTGCCCATTCAAACTCTCTGGTTGACTAGCTGGAGGCTTGATAGATTTTCTTGCGGGTAGCACAGGTTGAGATGGTTTGCTGAGAAACTTCTGTGTTATTCTAAGCGACAATCAGTCAGGTTGATTCGAGGATTGTGCAGTGTAGACTACTTGGGAGGCAGCCTCAAGATTTACACAATTTTGGGTAGTAGTACATGAGCACTGAGGTCTGAGACTGCACAGTGTAGGTCAATGGAGGTTCGACTGTTGGAGGGTGGTCCAATCGACAAAGTTTCACCAAAATGACTAAGTGTTTGAACGAGTGAACTCGTGCATGCATTACCTTATTAGCACACACTCAACATGACTTGATGACAAGACATCTTGAATCAACAAGACAACATATGCTCAATGTGACTGAATGTGGGGTTATCTAATGGTGAAAGCGACAAGTGTGACACCTCGAATAGACCTTTGGACGACCGTGACGACACTTGCGTGACAATGCTTACAACATCATGTGAGTGCAATAAATGTTTACATAGTGAATGCAACTCAAACACAACCTTCAACATCACCAGAACGAGGTCGCAAGCATGACATAAAAATCAACATGCCGAAGACGATAGTTGGTTAAACAACGAAAAGAAAGAAAGACATGTAGAGGAAACACGTGAAATGACCTTTTGTGTTTGAACACATGCATGTTACTGAGGACAACGTGATATGCCAATGACAAGCAGTCCTGCAAACTCAACTAATAGGTGTAATTCAGAAGATTTTCTTACTTACCATATTACCGTCAATATGATCATGTATTTGACGAAGTTTGTGTGCGGTCCTGATATTTTCCATCACTTGGTTCCTTGATCCTTCTCCTCAACTCCTTGGGAGTGATCTTAGCATGTCACCTTTTCCTGTAGTCACTGAGAGGTAGATCTTCTCAATTTTAGCGGACAGTGACTAATGCTGGAATGAGGCCCCGTGAGGTGCATCTGTGTAGTTTCTGCAGGCAAGACAAACAAGGTGGCTTGGACAACACTGCATAGTTTTGAGGCACATGACACTGCTTCGGGATGGACGTCCTGCAAGGACACCTCTACACAATTTTTTGAGTGTAGTGCAACCAGATTGCTCAATGCAATTGTGGATTGTAGTGTTGGATGCCTAACTACTCTATGCATTTCTAGAGAGTAGTGTTGGTTGGGTCTCTACGAGCTGCGGGGTTTCACCAAGCAAGGGAGGTCAGGTCTCTGCACACTACGTGTTAAGAATTTACTGCACAACATAAATAATTACTGAGAGGAATAAATATAAAATTAACCAGCAATAACCATAAACAACCTCGACTTTATTGCCTTTGGTGTATTGACAGGGACCAAGTCATCTGTTGAAAGTGATTCTCCAGTGACAGGACATGTACCATATTCCGCAATGTGTTTTTCGACCAGCCTTTTCTAGAACAGCAACCCCGAACGCTTGGAAACCACGGGTTCTTCTGGCGTCGCACCGGAAATTGCGCAAAACATGGCTGGTGCGATCTGTGTGTAGAGCTTGTCCGAAGTCCCTGAGAGCCAATTCTTTAGACTCCTGAACCTGTGTCAGGCATCCCTCTCGGCCACTTAGTCCTTCACGCTCGGCGTCTTGGCCACCAGATCCGACGAGATCTGCCTTCTTCACACGCAGATCTAAGTAGATCTATATTTCCATCACCTTCATATGTATATGTGTCCACAATTAAACATTACATCACAGCAACGAAACCATAGATGCAACAAAAATATCCAATGAAAATCACATCCCCTTCATTGGCCACGCCAATATAAATCCTTAACTGAAGGCGTACATTCTAAGCCCAAACCCTCAACCATGGCTCTGATACCAATTGTTAAGAATTTACTGCACAACATAAATAATTACTGAGAGGAATAAATATAAAATTAACCAGCAATAACCATAAACACATAAATACACGTGTTTATCCGGGAAAACCCCAAATCCGGGGAAAAACCCAATCATAATGAAATTTCATTATCCTTGGCCAAAAACCCTGGCCAATCCGGCCAAGTGAGCCTTTACCGCTCACCTCCAGGCCATGCATTACAATGAAGTCCTTCCAGCCTTTTATAGGCTCCATTACATATAATACCACGGGCAGAATACCATGGGTGCACAATACCATGTGCCCCAAAACCATCACTATTTAACCTCGTCAAATTTGACTCTATCCTGAGTCAAGTTTACCTAACACTACGGGGTTTCAGAGGTAGGAGAGGAAACTTGATTGTTGCAGAAGCAAAGCACATAGTTCCGGGAAGCTAGATGAGGATAGATTGCTTGGGAAATGGCTAAGTGTGAGATCAATGACATAGATGTAATCAGTGATATGACTCGACTGTGATTGCACACAGACACTTATTGACACAACGTAGACCATCTAGAATGTATAAGACATACTTTTCTTGATGCAACAACCTTCGTGAAAAGAGTGCGTGAAGTGAGTGTGGAACATGTCTATGTGATGACAACCACTCATATGCACACAATTCCCTTGAAGCAAGACAACATTCCCTTTGAATGACAAACAATAACCCCTATGTCCAAAGATGACACATGCTGCATAAAGATGAGAACATGAACAAGTCTTAAGATCGAGGAGGGGAAGCTTGAGGTCATCAGCTTACCAACAAGTGACCAAGGATGATCGATCGCAGGATCCAAGGTAGGCTCCGAAATTTGCATGCGAACCAAAACTTTGGAGGCTGGTTGTAGCCGCTACAACACTTGGTGACACACTAGTAGAACTCCAACTCTCTGAATGGATCTTGTTTCGTGAAAAGCAAGTTAACCCTTCTGGAAGTATTGTTTGATTCATTGATCATGACAGTTTTTGCACTATCTTGTGTGAAAGATGTAGTCCCTACCATTCTCTTGATTGGTCAACACACATTCCAAGCCAAGTTAACTTAGTTGTTTCTATTGGAGATGAGGGGTATATTGATGCACAAATAATCTAATTGTTAGAGTTTAAGTTTCATCTCTAGTGTTGCTCCACTGCCAGCAGACCTGGACAGTACCCTAGCAGAGTCACACAAGAACACAAATATCGCTTTGCTGCCAGCAAGCCTGGTCGATACCCTAGAGGAGTTACTTGCATTGCCTCTCTGCGCGAAGACTTTCTCTTATTTTGCCTTATTCATTTTTCATTTTTTTCAAAGAACTGTGCATAGGCACTTATTTATTTTAGAGGCAGAAGAGGCATCCTGACTTATTGAGAGCATAAGAGGTTGTTCCTTCAAAGTAGTATGTTATGTATACATCTGACATACTTGTCAAGGTTTCCCCCTCATCTTACTGTACTTTACGGAGTTGACAAGGGTTAACCCAAAATAACCAATTAGAGTCGGCGTACTAGTTAATAGTGTAAGCATTGTGTTTTTACCAAGACTCACTCTAAAAAGAACGTATTTTCCATCAAGGCATCATCGACTGAAGATAACAAATTCTTCATATGAGAGAGGACAACAGATAACTGGATGTTGATATCTATACAAGTCCTCTTAGATTTTCCCAACTTGTCTCGAGAGCCAAACATGGTTTCACGAGAGGTTAACCTATGGGTACAAGCAAGCAAAGAAAGAAAAAAGAAAAAAGTAGAGGTAAAGCGATAGCAAAACAAGTAAGCAAAGAAAGCAAGCAAGAAAACCAATCTAAGTAAGCAAGCAAACAAACATGAAAACCAGAAAGAAAAGCAAAGTAGGACAACAAAGACTACTCCTACTCCTACGCTATACAGTGCATAGGCCTACTAGCATGAAGTGATATTTCCAATGCAACCACTAACGCATTGGTTGGCCCATGTTGGTGAAGGCATGGTTCATGAGAAGAATAGTCAAGAAAACCAACAAAACATGAAAGGTATAACAATGAAGACCAACACACTCTGAGTTTAAACACATCCACAGAAAAGAAAAGAGTGAAAGCACAAGACAAACACTATGTGGACTTACTATGGTGTTGTGACACACTGCGTACAGATGATAAGCATATGCACTCTCTTGACTGTGACAGACAAGAAAACATTAGAAAAAGAGACAACTCATGCCTTGCAAGTGTGCTTGATGTGAATGATTCCTCCAGTGCGTAAGCGATGGGATCATGTGATTCTGGTGGAGGAAGCAAAATCTGTGCGTTGGATCTATCTTCATTGCATACAGATTAGTGATGAGGAGCCTTAGGTGTTTCAATTTTTTTTTGATTGGAAGTGGAACTAACCTCAGGACAACGAGGGCCTGACATAACCATAAGCTTTGGCTAAATTGCCTCAACAACCTGCAGGGTTTCCACTTTGTCAATAGATAGATCATCGGAGACCAGTGTCTTAGACAGATTAATAGCGAGTGATTCAACATCATGACCAAATGAAGAAGTACAAAGATCATGACAACCAAGATCATAAGATTCACGATGTTTGTCAGATTCCTCATGATTTGATGAATCAGGGTAGATGAGAAGCAAGAATTTTCACCATCTGTATTTCAGGAAAACGTAGATGAAAAGTCAAGTGGATTCTCAATGAAAGATTTGTCCTCACTGCTATCAAATGATGGCCTGACAGTGGGTGTGTTCAATCAGAAGTAGATACATCCGTGGATGAATTTACACAAGGAAAATTAGAGATACCAGAATCATCAAAGATGTCAGGAAAAACCGGAGGAGGCGCGGACATAAGGAGGTTATCCTTCATCGCAGGTTCATGCCTGGATGCTTGGTCATACTCTTCGTAAATGACAGCGCAAGTTGGTTGTGCAACATCAACTTCATCAATAGCTTGATCCTCGTTCACAACAGGTGTAGAGTCCGAAATAGAAAACATAAGGCAATGCAATTCGAAGGATCAACAAAATGTGAAGACTGAGGTTGAGGTAACAAGTGTGTATGACAACCAATGGGCTTCCCAACCAAATATGTGCAGAAATTAAGAGTAGTGAGGGTGGGAGGATGTGACAGTTGAATAGACATGTATGCATGTTCTCCCACATGACTCTGCAAGGGTGGAGAAGTTTGATGAGGGGAAGGCAGATAGTCACTTGTGATAGCAAATGTGTCTGCTTTTGAGTGCGCAGTTCCATCACTGAAGTATGCTGAGTGGGGTTTGAACTTCATCTTCACCTTGGGACCAAGTGATTTGGTAAGGCAATATTCAAATCTTTCCATGAGATATTGGAATTTCATCTGGTTTTTCGGAGCTTCAAACTGGAGTAAGTGGAAGCATTGCCAAAAATCCATAGGAAATTCATGTGGGGCCTTTCATTGTTTTAACATTTTCTTGTCAAGAGCTTCAAGATCAAAATGATGGAAAACATATTCAATTAGATCACTGAATCGCTTAAATTAGTGCACATAATTGTGAGGCAGGTTGCAGCACCATCATTGTGGGGATTTGCAAAGTGTGGTTTCAAGCAACATGCTAACCTATACTTCATCAAACTCTTTCACATCCTCCAAGAATGCAAGGAAATCATGTAAGTGCTTAGGCCAGGCCACTTTGCTTTCACCATCATACGTGATTTCAGACAAGTGATCAAAAAACTCTGTGATTTCAAAGGAATTTTTATTAGAGAGACATCGCGGAGGGTGAAATACAACGATATCCATGATAGATGTGGGAAGATTCAAAACAAGATGTGAGGACTCACTTTATCATCTGGCCCTCCTTCTATCTCTAGAAATGTTGATGGTGTTAGACCCACCTGTTGGGTGTGGAGCATGATTATTTAGAGGTCTTTGTTTCAGCCGGATGTATACCCCAGGAAGATTGTACACCCCTCCCATGCGGGGGGTCCTTGTCCCCCCCGCGGGGGTCCCGGGGGGGGGGCTAATCCCCCCCGACTGGGGGGGACGGGGGCCAGTGGTCCCCTGATGGGGAATTGTCTTGTAAAAGTATAGTAATTTCTAGTCAATCTGGGCCATTCATTAGGCGGATGATCTGATGGTAGAACTTATGTCTATTTTAGGGTTTTTTCCCTAGAAAGCAACCCCTCTCTTTGTATGAGGCCATTGTATTGAGGATGTGTAATAGATGTGTATTCTCCAAGTGAGAAATAGGGAAGTGAGATTGTGAGAGAAAACAAAGGATATTACAACGGATCTGTTGTAGGTTGTGTGTCTTCATTTTGCTAGGTAATATAAAGGAAGGAATGGCTGTTCGAGGTGGACATAATCCAAACTGGGTGAACCACGTATATTTGTGTCTCTCTGTTTTTATGTGTTTGTGTTTTTCCACATATTATATGTCTTGCATTTCTCTGCCATATATAATATTTTTCTAACAACTGGTGTCAGAGCCAAAGGTCTATTTGGCTGAAAAACTCGCAGGAAAGAAGGGTTCCTCATTCGAGTGGGAGAAATGGCGGAAGATAGTAAGTTTAGGGTCAAGAAATTTAACGGCCAAAACTTCTCGCTGTGGAATATGTAGATGGAAGATTATCTGTATCAGAAAGATCTGTACCTACCATTGAGCGGAAAAAAAAAGATGCTAACGTGTATACAGATGAAGAATGGAACCTTCTCGATAGAAAGGCACTCGGAACAGTACGGTTGTGCCTCGCAGCGTCGGTCGCCTTCAACATTTCGAAGGAAACAACTACAAAGGGTTTGATTAAGGCGTTGGTGAAACTATATGAAAAACCCTCGGCCTCAAACAAGGTATTTCTTATGAAATAGTTATTTAATATGAAGATGTCGAAAGGTGGATCTATTGCAAACCATTTAAATGATTTAATACTGTTACAAGTCAGTGAAGTTCTGCAGGGGTAAACTTTGATGATGAAATTAGAGCTATGTTATTCTTTTGCTCATTGCCAGAAAGTTGGAATGGTTTAGTAATGGCCATTAGTAACTCTGTTTCTAGATCTAGTACTTTAAAGTTTGATGATGTTGTCGGTGCTATCCTTAGCGAGGAAATGTGACGGAAAAGCTCTGGTGAGACATTGGGAAATGCTTTGAGTGCAGAGTCTAGAGGAAGGAAAATGGAAAGAGGAAAGAGCTCAGGATATCGTAGTAAATCAAGGAAAGGTGGATCCAAGTCCAGATCAGGGATAGTGTGCTGGAAATGCGGAAAGAAAGGACACCTAAAGAAAGACTGTAGATCTCGGAAGGGAAAAGAAGGAGATGCACAGCAAGAAAACAATCATGAAGTAAATGTGATAGGTGAGGTGTTACAAGATGCTTTGATTCTTTCTTTCGAAAATATTACTGATTCCTGGGTGGTAGATTCAGTGGCCTCATTCCATGCCACACCTGATAAGAAATATTTTCATGACTATGTTCAAGGGGATTTTGGACAAGTTAGTTTGGGTGATGATAAACCCTGTAAAATTGTTGGAATGGGTAAGGTTCTTGTAAAACAATAGAATGGGAACCAATGGCTACTAAAGGAGGTAAGGCATGTTCCAGATCTGAAGAAGAATCTGATTTCAACAGGGCAGTTAGGCAGTGAAGGTTATGTGACAACTTTCTAGATAAAGCTTGGAAGGTCACCAAAGGAGCCTTGGTAATAGCAAAAGGCGAAATGGTTGGTAGATTGTATTTATGCAATGGTATTTCAAACTCTGTTAATACTTTAACTTCCAAAGGAGCAGATGCAACATTATGGCATCATAGGCTTGGACACATGAGTGCGAAGGGTATGAAGATTCTTCACTCAAGGAATTTGTTGTCGGGTTTGAAGAATGTTGATTTGGAGTTTTGTGAGAATTGCATTTATGGAAAATAGAAGAGAGTTATATTTCTCAGAGTTGGGAAAGAAAAGAAGAGCGAAAAATTAGAGCTTGTGCATACAGATATATGGGGACCTGCTGAGGTATCATCTCTTGGTGGCTCTCATTATTATGTTACTTTTATTGATGATGTAACTAAAAAAACTTGGATTTATTGTATTCAGAATAAATTTGATGTATTTGATACTTTCAAGAAATGGAAAGCTTTGGTTGAGATTGAGACAGGAAAGAAATTGAAGTGTCTCAAATCAGACAATGGAGGTGAATATTGCAGCAAATAGTTTCATAGGTACTATTCAGAGCATGGAATTCACAAAGAGAAGATTGTTCCAAGAACACCACAAGAAAATGGTGTGTCAGAAAGGATGAACAGAACAATCATGGAGCATGCAAGGTGCATGAGATTGCATGCAGGATTTCCTTTATAGTTTTGGGCAGATGCTATAGATATTGTTGTTTATCTAATAAACATAGGGCCCTCAAGTCCCTTGGATGGTGGTGTTCCAGAGGAAGCATGGACAGGTAAAAAGGTAAACTACTCTTTTTTAAAGCCTTTTGGTTGTGAGGCCTTTGTCCATATTAATAAAGAAAACAGAACAAAGCTTGAGGAAAAATCAAAGAAATGTACCTTTATTGGATATGGTGTTAATGATTTTGGTTATCACTTATATGATTATGAAAATCACAAAATCATTGGGAGCAGAGATGTAATATTCAATGAAAATGTCTTGTATAAGAATTAGTTGCAGGAAAAGAAACAGGAAAAAGAAAACAAGGAATACACAGTTCTTGATGAAATCACTGAAAAAGTAAAGGTGCCTGAAAATAATAATAATCAACAACCACAACAACAACAACCACAAAAACAACAACCACCACAACAACAATAGGCACCCAAAACACCTGAAAGTGGTGTTAGAAGATCTACTAGGATAAGTATACCCCCTAAACGATACTCACCTTTATTATATTATTTATTGTTGACTGATTTTGGTGAACCTGAATGTTATGAAGAAGCAATGCAGGTTGAAATCAGGAAGAAGTGGGAGCTAGCCATGGAAGAAGAGATGGACTCCTTAATGCATAACCAGACTTGGTACTTAGTTAGGTTGCCTGCAGGTAAAACTACATTGCAGAATAAATGGGTTTACAGGTTGAAGGAAGAAGATGGAGGAAAACAGAGGTACAAAGCTAGACTTGTGGTGAAGGGGTTTGCAGAGAAGAAAGGTATTGATTTTGATGAAATATTTTCTCCTGTTGTTAAAATGACTTCAATCAGAACTATTTTAAGTCTAGTGGTAGTTGAAGATTTGCATCTTGAGCAGTTAGATGTAAAGACAACCTTTCTCCATGGGGATTTGGAGGAAGAGATATATATGCAGCATCCACAAGGATATGAAGTGAAAGGGAAGGAGAAACTAGTGTGCAGGTGGAAGAAGAGCTTGTATGGCTTAAAATAGGCTCCAAGGCAATGGTATCTAAAATTTGACAAGTTTATGTCTGAACAAGGTTATACTAGATTTCACTTTGATCATTGTGTTTATCTGAAAAAGCAAAATGATGGAAACTATATTATATTGTTATTTTATGTAGATGACATGGTTTTTGTAGGATCTAACATGTAGGAAATAAATGTGCTCAAAAGAAAATTGGCAAATTCAATTGCAATGAAGGATTGGGAGCTGCAAAACAAATCCTTGGTATGAGAATAACTAGAGACAGGAAAAATCGTAAATTAACATTGTCTCAGAATGAGTGCATACAAAAGGTGTTGAAAAGATTTAACATGCACAATGCAAAACCAGTTAGTACACCTTTTTCTAGCCATTTCAAACTTCGTAAGGAAATTTGCCCAAAGACCCAAGAAGGCATGGATTATATGTCTAAAGTTCCGTATGCATCAGCAGTTCGAAGCTTAATGTATGCAATGGTCTGTACAAGGCTTGATATTGCACATGCAGTGGGAGTTGTAAGTAGGTACATGAACAATCCAGGAAAGGAACATTGGATGGCAGTGAAATGGATTCTCAGATATTTGAAAGGTACCACAAATCAAGCATTATGCTTTGGTGGTTCAAACATTTCTCTACAGGGATATGTTGATGCAGATATGGTAGGTGACAAAGATAACAGGAGGAGCACTACAGGATATGTATTTACTGTTGGAGGAACAACTGTCAGTTGGGTTTCAAAAATCCAAAGTGTTGTTGCACTTTCAACAACAGAAGCAGAGTATGTTGCTGCTACAGAGACTAGTAAAGAAATGATTTGGTTACAAAGGTTTATGGGTGAATTGGGTAAGGAACATGATATGGGCACGTTATACAGTGATAGCCAAAGTGCCATTCATCTTGCAAAGAACTCAACATTCCAGGACTAAACACATACAACTCAAGTACCATTTCATACGATTAGTGTTGGAAGATGGAGAGTTGAAGCTGGAAAAAGTACACACTAGACAGAATCCTGTAGATATGCTAACAAAAGCTGTAACTAGGGAGAAATTGAGAACATGCTCAGTTTCGATTGGCCTTCAAGGATGATGATGAAGATGAGAAAAAACCAGGTCCAAAGAGGAGTCATTATCCAACAAATGAAGCAGCGGTGGATTTGCTACAATCATTATCCAAGTGGGAGATTATTGAGTATGGAGGATGATTGTTTAGAGGTCTTTGTTTAAGCCGGATGTATACC
>APFE030102872.1:27053-38892 GCA_000404065.3 Pinus taeda | reverse complement strand
TGCGCTTCGGGTGAGCACCTCGGGGGTTCTTCACCATACATCATCCTATATAGGGGTAAAATGAGCCCATGGAAAATTTGATAGAAGTGAGGGGCAAACTGTGAATCCCATAATATTTTGTGGTAAACATGAATAGGCGACGGGTCTTAGGTAGTCCATTTCCAACCCATAGTTGGAAATTTAGATACATAGCAAATAGAATCCATAATGTAAGCAGACAGATAAAACAAAGGATAGACCCTTTGTGACGAGGATCTCTTAGAACGGTAATTCATGACAGCAGTGAACAAATTATCAGAACATATTTTGGCCCAATCCACGAGATCGGCATTTGTGGCATCTTCTATGAGTGGTAGCCATTCATCTGAAAATTTATTTATGTCTGGCATCCCAAACAGCCTGCAGAGCATGGCTGCAGCAAAACAATATGGAAAGGTGAGAGAACTTGTGCTATACTTACCATTTTTATCCTTTTTTAGCGGCTCCTCTCTTCTGGTCCATTCTTTAGTGGTTTATGCCAGGTTTGGGTTCTCTGCTGCAAATTTCTGGACAAATTGCGTGTTGTAGGTCGTCTAAGGCTCCGAAAGATGATACATAAGCTTTAAGTCTTGCGTGGCGAATGATCCTATGAGCCCATGACCTGGAGCCTTGAATTGTCTGCCTTGTAACTCTGCATTGTCGAGTATCCATTTTTTCATATTTGTATACGGCAATATCTTGGGTCTAGCTGCTATTCGATGGAAAAATGAACAAGCCAACTCTTCTAAGGATTCCTCGGAAGAGTTTGGCGATCCCGCGGCGCTATCGACCTTCATTACTCTGGGATTTTCCTCTTCCAGCAGCCTATACATGCCTTCCCAGGTTGAAATTCCTGCGTCCCTGTTGCATGCAGTGTCTGCGTACAAGGGCGCCATCTCCTTTGCCTTTTCCTTTGCCTCGGAGCTTTGGGCATTATTCTTATTTCCCATTTGCTTCTGCATTCGGCTTTTTGAATGTTCTTATCTCCTAGTTCCTGCAGATTACAAGCGAGGTGGAAATCACTGATTGAGAAAGGTGATGGGAGAGTTTTAAATGCAACCGATATACTAAATATGCCACCTTACGTGAAACAATTCTTCAGCAAAGCACGCGTCTTTATTTCATTAAATAACTGACAACTAACCCACTTACTATCATTAAAAGCGCATGATTTGAAGTCAGATTATGGTAAGTGGTCTATCTTTGAACGACGTGCCTGAAAGATTTGCGGTTAAATGATTCATGATTCGCTTTATGCTCTATCGAAGATCGTGCCATCGCAAGGCGCGCTTATCGCAAATCACCAGATCGCAGAATTTGTCATTGCGGCGATCGCAATATCGTAGGTCGCAACGTTGCGGGTCGCAGGAGTTTGATGTTTGTTAAGTATTGCCATTTCATTTCTGCGATGTGCGGTCCTGCGATCGGCGTTATCGCAGATCGGGAGATTTTGAGGTTTTTCCATATGGACACTACATATTGCGACGTGACGTTAGGCTTAACGTTGGGGGGCCTTGCGCATTAATGCAATTTCTTAAAGACCTTTTCCCCATGGTAGACTTAGGTGAAAATATTTGAAAGACTACTTTTAAGCCTGCGATGGTATCTTTATTTTGAAGAAGGAAAATTTGATTTTTTCTCAAAATTATACTAGGGGTCCCCTATTCATTTAGTATTTTGGGTAGATAGCTAAATGAAAAAGGGGGGGGTTGTTGCTGGCCACAACAAGTTAATATGGATTTAAGCTAGTACTTTTTAATTCCATAATGGATTTCCTCAAGCCTTTAAATAGGCTTCATCATAACAAATACCACAAACAAATACCATAAATAAACCCATCAAATGACTAACTAAAACTTATCTTAACTAGTCTATGAATTAAACATTTATTTTTATTTTTATTTTTATTTGACCAAGTCAACATTACATTACATTACCCCTTACATAATGTTTTACAACATCACTACATATTGGGTTCTAGAATGCCTCTCTGCGCAATCATATAGAAATTTATATTACTTAAGTTTACACTTTACATTGCTTATTTTTTCATTAGTAGTAGATGATGGTTAGAGTCAAGCACTTTGCTACCACAAAGAGGAGCATTGATTAGAGTAGAGCAGTAAGGGCTTTGCTTTTCTAGGTGCTAAGGCTAGTAGAGGGACCCATAAGATATCCACTTTAGCAAAATATTAATTTATCTAACTATATCCTAAAGTTGGATTTAGGAAAAATAAAAAATTCCTAAGCTATGTTATAATTTAATCTTATCCCTTCATTACGATTTAATCTCAACCATTGAGAGTGATATTAGGGTTGAGGTTGAAATTATAAGGGGGAGATAAAACGTGTAAGTACCCAGATCAAAGAAGCACAAAGAGTGTGTGATTGGCTCAACAAGAGAAGGGTTTTCAACAGTCAATGAGCAGATCAAGGATTGAGATGTAGGGAGGAAGAGGTTGAACAACCGTATCCCAACACATAACTTGCACGACCATACAACAAGTTGTAGTGCGTAAGGAGAAATCAACCCACACCACTGTACAATGCACATTCATGTGCAAAAGAGGAGATTTGCACAAGCATTGCACAGGGGTTGTCTTGCTTTTGATTCAAATCAAATTTTCAGAGGAGTTTTGCTGTTAAAGGAAAGCATTCCCTTGTTGTATAAATTTATGGAAAGAGCTAATAGAAAACACACACAATTGTAGGTTTTCCTCGGAGTTAGGGTTACTTGGGCATATCTTGTGTTCTAGGTGATTGAATGTGTTTGTCTTCAAAGTTATTTATTTATTCTCTAATGTGCATGCTAAGTTAGAAATATGTATTTGCAATTTAAGTTTCTAGTGTAACAATTGTTTGTATCTCTAGTTTTACACTCAGAGAATTGCAAATAATTTATTCGGTTTTAAGGAAATCTAACATGGTATCAAAGACAAGTTTTGATTAAATACCAAACACAATTTTTATCTTCAAGAGCAGGTTCTTTGGTTCAAAAGGAGCGGCTGCTAGGGTTATTGGGTGGTGTGATTTTTTTTGAATAGTGCGAATTGGCAATATGGTGTACTAGGGTCTCATTATTGAGGACAAATTGGACGGTGTGTCCAACTTCTGTTGTTGGCATGAGAGGATAACAATGGTGCTGGAGGAGAAAGGGGTGTGGGAATTTGTTAATAATGTCCCAACTGCACTTGCTAAACCTCATCAGTGGGTTCATCATAACAAGAAGGATGCCAAGGTAAGAAGAATAATTTTGGAGGGAGTCAAAGACCAAATTATTCCTCGCTTGACTGGGAAGAAGACAACTAAAGCCATGTGTACAACCATCATTGGTCTTTATTAGGGTTTGAGTGAGGCCAAAAAGCTGGCATTGAAGGACAAGCTCAAGAATATTAAAATGTCAAAGTTAGTTTCTGTGGTGTCTTACCTCACCAAGTTTACCCAAGTGAGGGAAGAGTTGAATGGTGTGAGTGAGACAATTCTAGATAGGGATCTTGTGAATTTTGCTCTATTGGGTTTCACCAAATCTTGGAAAGCCTTCACAGATGGGATTTGTACCAGAGAAAAGCTTCCAAATCAAAAGTTATTATGGGGTGATTGTGTCCAAAAGGAGATTCACATAAAAATTGGGTGTTGTGTTAAGATTGAGAAAGGATTTTTTTTTTGCCTTAGCCAGCAAAGGGGGCAAGTCAAAGGGAAAAAAGAGTAGTGGTGGTGGAGAGACAAGCTTCAAGGGTGAAAATAAGAAAATGGATCTTAGCAAGATCAAATGATTTTCGTGCCAACAATATGGGTATTATGCTACTAAATGCCCTAATAAGAAGAAAGGGTTCAAGAAGGACCAAGTAGCAGCCTCTACAGAGATATATGAGTTCTCTTCTCATTTTGAGGAGGAATTTTCACTCATTTCTTGCATGGAAATCTCAATGGCTACCAATTTATGTATGTGTATAACAATGTGTTCTATTATGTGACATGAAACAATAAGTACTTCAACAAAATGTTAGAAAAAGACATGTAGTTCAACATTAAGATGGGAGATGATGGAAAGTACTGGGTTGAGGGCACTGATACAATTCAATTTGAGAGGGAGTCAAGAAACTCTCTGTATCTCAGAGTTGTCCTTTATGTACCTAGGCTCAAGAAGAATCACGTTTCAGTTTCAACATTGGAGGATAAGGAGTGTGAGGTGACCTTCAGAAAGGGTTAGGTTTTTATAAAACCCTCATACTCTGAGATGATGAAGTAGATCAGGGTTAAGAACAAGAGCCTTTAAAGATTATAGTTTGAGACAACCACAACATTAACTAGTAGAGGGAGTCATGACTCAAGCAGTGAGATTGGAGAATTATGGCATAGCTATATGGGACATCTACACCACAGTGTGTTGAGGATTCTTTATAAGACATTGTTAGGGTTGCCATAATGCAACGTGGATTAACATGAGGTGTGCAAGGGTTGCACACTTGGAAAGTGTGCCAAATCCTCTTTTCCCAACAGATATAAAAGGGCCAAGGGCATCTTGGACCTTGTTCATTCAGATGTTTGTGGTATTTTCCCTATAGTATCCCTTAGTGGGTATAAGTATTATGTCACCTTCGTAGATGATCACTCGAGGAAGACCTAGATCTTCCAAGAGTATCTTGGACCTTGTTCATTCAAATGTTTGTGGTCTTTTCTCTACATTATCCCTTAGTTGGTATAATTATTATGTCACCTTCATAGATGATCACTCAAGGAAGACCTATAATTTTTATTATTTATTTATGAAAAATAAGTATGAGGTCCTCTCGAAGTTTATGGAGTACAAGGCATTGGTTGAGAACTAGTATGGCAAGAGAATCAAGACTTCAAGGTATGATAATGGTGTGTAGCACACCTCGAACACATTCAAGGAGTTGCATTCCAAGGAGGGCATCAGGAGGGAGCTGACTACACCATATAATCCTCAACAGAACAAAGTGGCCGAGGGCAAGAACATAGTCATAGTTGGAGCGACCAAAGAAATGTTGCAAGACCAGGGGTTGCCTAAGTTCCTTTGGGTTGAGAAAAATATGAGCCCACACAGAGTGTTGGGGTGAGTTACACTAGGGGTGTTTACAGGGAAGAAATCAAATGTATTACGTTTTCATATATTTGTTAGCCTTGTATACTGCCATGCACCAGATGAGAAAAGGGAGAAATTGGAGTCCACAACAAAGAGGGGCATTTTCGTGGGCTATAATGGGATATCCCAAGCATACAAGGTGTATATACCAACATTTAGGAAAACAATCATGAAGAGAGATGTAAAGTTTAAGGAGGGAAGCACTTTGAGCAAGTCCTTAGAGCATGAGTAGGATACAATGCATGAGGAGGAGCAACATGCTCCCAAGCAGCAAGCTCAACTACCACCTCAAACTACGACTGTGCATGTTCATGTAGAGTAGCATGAGGATGAGAGGGACATGAAGATGGAGGTGAGAGTAGAGTCCACTTGTGCTGTGAATCCCAATACAGGGAGAAGTAGAAGGTGATGGGTAGATCAACTATTTAGGAGGTGCAAGAGAAAGTTCAAAAAAGAAAATATTCGTAGAGGTATACATGATATATGACACTTATGATTGAGTTGTTGGGTGTTGAGCCTTCTAGTATCCAAGTGGTAGCCATTCATTAGGTGTGGAAACATGCCATGATGGAGCAGTATGCCTCCATCACGAAGAACGATGTCTGGGAAGTGCTGCCGAGGCCAAAGGAAAAATCTATGGTGGCTCTCGTTGGGTCTACAAGATCAAGCATGGGGCTGATGGGGGCATCGAGAAATATAAGGAAAGATTCATGGAAAAGGGGTTCTTATAAGTAGATGGGATTGATTATGTGGAGACCTTTGTCTCAGTGGACAAATATTTGTCTATCAGGTCTATTGAAGTTATTGCAACACAGATGGGGTGGATGATCCACCAGATGGACGTTAAAACAACATTCCTCAATGCGGTTGCTGAGAAGGAGATTTATATTGAGTAGGCGAAGGGATTTGGACATGCAACAGGGAGACTCATGTTTGTAGATTCAAGAGATCCTTATATGGGCTCAAGTAGGCTCCACAAGCATGGTATGCTTGGATAAATAGTTACCTTCAGGGAATGGGATTCACCAAGAGTGAAGCAGACCTTAAGAGTATACTACATTGTTGTTGGAGGTGAGATGCTTATTAGTGTTGCATGTGGACGATCTGATTTTGACATGCACATATAAGCTCATCCAGGACTGCAAGAGAAATCTTGCAGACGATTTTGAGATGAAGGATATGGGTTGATGCACTATTTCCTTGGGCTTGAGGTTTGGTCGGGTGATAGCGAGATATTCTTGGCGAAGGGAAAGTACACCCTGAAGATTTTGAGTAGATTTCAAATGTAGGATTGTAGGCCCATGACCACGCCTTTAGTCGTAAATTGGAGGAAGGTTGATACATCCACATTAGAGTGAGTAGATGCTTCTTTATTGGTAGTTGATTGGGTCATTGATGTATTTAGTAAACATGTGACCAAACATATGTTTTGTAGTTAACTCTTTGAGCCTGTTAGCACTTTGTAATTTTCTGAGGTTGCAGAAGAAAATCACAAAGGTAACCACAAACCTACTTTGGAAGCTAGGATCTAGCCCTGCCAGCTTCAGAGAGGGCTTCCTCTGTAAGATTTAATTTTGCTGTATTGAATATTAGGCTAGTTATGAGTGTTTGAAGTTTGGTTTATGAATTGGTTTGGTTGGGATAGCAAGGGAAGAGCCATTGGGCAATGGAATCAGAATGGTTTAATATGATCAAATACAGAAACAATCAAGCTTAAGTGCAATAGGGAAAGGTAGGCATATTATTGGATCTTTAAAGTCTATGAAATGGGGGAAGGAAGAACAAATTATGATTCACTTTAGATATAGAGCATTGTTACCTGAATTCTATACTTAAGTTTCAATAAAAAACATTGATTTTTCTTTAAGCCATAGCAGAGTGTATCTTTCAACAAATTCTGAACCTAATTTTCTTAAAGACAAAACAAATCTGAATACATATGAAAAAATAGAGAGAAAAACTAAATTACAGTGAGAAGTACTTCACCAATAGATATGAAACAGGAATCCTGAAACAACTTGATTGTATTAATGTAAATGGCCACTAAACCTCAGTGATCAACTTTACAATAATGGTAGTCTTTCTCAATACAAGTCCCAAACTCTATTACTTCAAATTATGAAGTATTTATAAAAATTACTACAAAAACTTTGAGTGGAACATATCTCGAATTAATTACAAAAAATATCTTCAAACTTATTACATAAATAGAACCAAAATCTAGAAATCTGAAACTGCTGAAGCTACTAGCACTATTGTCCACGATGGCTGTTGATGACTAAACCTGAAAAATAGCAGTAGGTTGTTGATGACAGGACCTACAGCAAGCTGTTGATAACTAAACTTGAAAAATAGTAGCAGGCTGTTGATGACTGGACCTAAAAAATAACAGCATGCTGTTAATGTCCTTCACGAGATGTGATGACTGATTGTGCATTGCCTTGTTCACCATATTTTGAATACTTTGTTTTATCACAAATTATTTGGATTTAAATATTATATTTAAATTAATATTTCCAAATATTTAAATGAAATTCATAATTCATAATTCAAAGTATTTATTAGAATGATTTATAAATCCATCATGTTTTTGAATCCATGTACTGTTTTGCTTCCCATGGATTTTGAAATCCATGTGTTGTTTTCAAAAGCCATGTTTTGTTTCTCCTTTTATCTTTGGCTGTAAATTTTCTTTTACTCATGTAAATATTTGGATGGATTTTCAAAACCATGTGTTGTTTCACGTGCAATTATATCAATTTCACCATATACATGTATTATTTTACTTATCCTCATATTCGTAAAACTCATTTACATGAAGCTCATTTTTCTCACTTGTACATTACTTTCATATGATCACAAAATTTCCTTTTTATTTTCTATCATGAATTTATTTCCTTGCACCCATGAATTTATTTTTACATGTAGCTTGTAAAAATGTTTTACTCTTTCCCTGTCATTTCATTTCACCCACTTAGTCTTCCATGTGTGAATTTCATCACCTCATCTCTTTCACTCAGCCTCCCATCCACATAGCATTTATTTCATAGTCGTATGAAATTCCATTCCCGCCACAGGAAGAGGTTTAAGGGGAGGGGGATCCAAAATCATGGGAGGGTAAAGATTGTAAAAGAGGGTAAAGGTAAAAATCACTTTTTGGACCCCCCTTTCTCCGGAACATATTTATAACCATTGATTTTAATATGCACATATCTCCATGCTTTAACATGGGGGAAATTGATGTATGAGTGTGGGGTGGACCATAGGCTTTGGATTTTGGTGATGCATAATGAATAAACTAATTTTTCATGCCTTTTAGATTTTGATTATTTATTTATTTTTTGAATTTATTTTAATACTTAAAAATAAATGATTTCTCACTTATGCCTTTTCTTTTATTTCTGGTGCAGACTTCAACTTGCTCTTGCCTTCGATCTGGATGTCGGTTTGAAGCACTAGATATATCATTAAAAAGCTTCTCCTGAGCACTTTTTGATGGAAGCACCTACAAAATGATCTGATCCAACCATTCCTATATAAAACACTTATGTGATCTTCATACTTGACTTCCCCTTGGAAATAATTTGAAGGGTGAAATATTATTTACAACATCTCAAACATAATAATGATCAACTATAATAAAGCAATCCTATAAAAATTTATAGGACCCTAACATAGGCTCCAGTTGGGGATGACACTTTCCTTGTGAGGTGTCAAGAACACCATAGACTAGTAGCTTGATCCATTGCGCTGATCTCGAATTTACAACCTGTTATGGCATAAAGACTCTGCGACTGAAACTCTTAAAATGAAACCAAAACCATTCTGCACACTGGAATATGAAATATACACTAAACTGAAAACTGTACTGCAATTTGAATATGAAATTGACAATAATGCTTGAAAAATGTTGACACCTAATCATCAGGATTGGGTGAATATAATGTAAATAAATAAATAAGTAATATGAAAAGTCATCGGGAGATGAAGTGAATAGTCTCCCTCATGTATATAATAAAGACCAACCTAAAGGAATGATATGAATTGAATTTTGTGGATTTACTACCTGGCCTGACATGGTATAAGATCTGGCGCCATTTTTGGTTTTCCTCTACCTTGTAACTCCCTATTCTGCCTATGTTCTACCTTGCATACAAAACTCCGCTCCTCTGCGCTCCATTTAAAAGAACTGCTCCATATAGAAGCGCTATTGCATACAATACACTACCCATTCAAAAGTGTTGTCCATATAATACGTTGGCCATTTAAAAGAGCTGCCCCATATAATACGCTTCCCATATAAACATTGGTGTCGGTTGCCTGACATTTTCTCTCAAGCCTACTTGTACGCTTATCTGCTACGCTGCTTGATACCTGCACCATTGACTGCTACGCTGCTTGATACCTGCACCATTGACTGCTACTGCTACGCTGCTCAATACCTGCCTTGAACGGTGCTGCCATTCTCCAAAACAAACCTAAACCCTCTCAAAACCTCTGGTAACAGTGCAGCGGAAATGTGGTGATATCCTCCAGCCTTCGTGGTGTCGACAGTAGGATACTTTGATTGATTGAGTCGTTCTGTCTCGTTGGAGAGATCCTTTGTAAATACGTTGCATTTGGCTCCCAATACGCTACTACGTTTGGCATCCATATCATATCACCTCTCCTACGCGTTTTAGAAATCAGAGCGTCGCAGTAGGTGGGACTATTTCTTAGTGAAGGACTGGTATTTTCCTACTATTGTCCACATTTTGAGTTGGCCCCTATAAAATCTGGAAATTGTGTTATTTCTTTGAAAATTGATTGCTGTTCTAAGTAATGCATTGAAGCAGTGTTAAATAGTCTTGAAGAATACGTTGAACGATGGACCGTGAATGCCTCTTGTGAAGTTGTGGCACCAACTTCAAGAAATTGCATCAGAATAAAACAATAAAGAACAGATATAAATTATAAAGTGTTGGCATATTCGTTGAGGCTTGACAGTGCTTGTATTTACACTGCCCCTTTGAAGTTTGAATGTTGTGTAATATGATTGTTAACATAGTTCTTATATTTACGATGCCTGTTATAAGTCAATGTATACGTTAATACACAGTTCTTGTATTTATGCTTGAACACTGGTTAGTGTATTACATTGAATGTAGGTTGCCAGAGCAGTCTAGTTTCTTGAATGCGCTGTACAATTTTTTTGTGTATTGAAGCTGCTCCACAATATATTTAGGCTGAATTATATTAGGCATAAGTTTTTTTTTTTTGTTACAGAATGCATTCAATCATATCAATGGTGGGAATAGTTCTCGTTGGGAAGGAGAACTATCCTAAATGGTCCCGGGTGATAAAACACACCCTCATTTTCAATGAGTTGTGGAAAAGAGTGTGCATTGGAGACGAAGACAGAGCCATAATAACCCAACTCAGACAAGGAGCTTGCTATTTGGGAAAATAAGAACATAAAAACTTATGCATTAATCGTAGCATCTGTAAATGAAGAGGTGAGTCGCCACATTTCGCCATTTTCAACTGCTTTCGAAGCCTTTCAAAAGCTGAAAGAACTTTATGACTCACATTCTGCACTTGAAGTTGTTCAACTCATGATTAAACTCTTCACTCTTGAACTACAAAATAATGATCCTCTTGCTCTTGCATTTGAAGTAAAGTCAATAATGCATGATATCAAATCCACTGAGGTTGAATTGGATATTCCTCTTATCGCTTTTCTCAAGGCAATTTATCCTACTCACTCCAATTATCTTGAGTCATTGCAAGCAAATGGAAATCTCAAAGATATCACCTTTGACTCTCTTGTGAAAACGTTTGCTGAAAGAGAGAAAGCTTTTGGAAAGAAGACATCCCCTGAATCTTCTGAAGAGTCTGTGTGCCTTGCTCATAAAGAAAAGAATCCTACTAAATATTCTTCCAGAGGAAGAGGTGGTCGAAGAAGAAGAGGAAGATATTTCAGAGGTAGGGGGGGAAGAAACTCTCAAGGAGAAAAGGCAGATTTGCACTACATACGTTGCAAAGAAATGGATCACATGATGCCTCTACATGCAAGTTACCATGGGACAAAATTGAGCAGCAAAGAAACCAATAGAAAGGTCAAACTGATGATATAGACAAAGGTAAAGCACCTGAATCCGCTCACTATGTTGTGGCACAATGTAATATTGGAGTAAATGAAGATTTATTTAATGCTTCACTTGCTTCTTGGAAAAATGACTGGTTGCTTGATTCAGGAGCCACCTGCCACATGACTCATATAAAATATTTTAATGAAGAATTCACTGACAATGTTGATGGAGCAGTATACTTTGTAGACCAATCAAAAATCAAGCCATCAGGGCTTAGCACAATCATGCTTCAATTGCCTGGTCTTCCAGACTTTCTTCTACATCATGTTCTCTATCTCCCAGAGCTGAAGAGAAACTTGCTGTCCTTGGTCCACATCTGCCAGCAAGGTCACTCCATTCATATGTTTGATGGCAAGCTTCAGGTGGAAAAACATCTGATCACTCACTTGTCATTAGGGGAATAAAAGAAGAAAGGCTTCTCAAGCTGCAAGGAACCTTTGCTCGTGCACAACATTTCTCATACAATTCTCATGATGAAGAAAGTACACTTCCATCAAGTTTATTATGGCATGCTAGATTTGGACATTTGAACTATGACAGCCTCCGCTTGTTGAAGAAAAATGGTGTTGTTGGTTTGCCTACA
>APFE030102872.1:0-27033 GCA_000404065.3 Pinus taeda | reverse complement strand
TTCCCCCCTATGATCCAAAGATACATTACAACAGATACCAAGTTCATCTCTAAACTTAGTAAATTTTATTCTGCCAAGAGGTTTCATGAAAATGTCGGAGATCTCATCTTCGTAAGGACAATAAACTGGCTTGAGGACATCTTTGGCAATGAGAGATCTGATATGATGATACTTGGTGTCCACATGTTTCGTCTTTGAATGAAAAACTGGGTTCTTGGCAAGTTTGATGGCTGACTGGCTGTCGATGAATAATGATGTAGCTTCTGCCTGAGAAATGCCCAAGTCCTGCAAAATTCGGCGCAACCAAACAATTTCACATGTTGCTTCCCATGCTGAAATATACTCTACTTCTGCTGAAGAAGTGGCCATTGTAGCTTGTTTCTTACAACTCCAAGATACTGTTGCTGACCCCATATTCATTAAATAACCTGATGTTGATGCTCGATCATCAATAATCCCAGCAAAGTCGGCATCAGAATATCCACCAAGTACAAAATTTTTAGTCTTTGTGTAAAGAAGACCAAAATCTTTTGTTCCTTGGATATATCGAAGAACTCTTTTAGCTGCTTTCCAGTGGCTATCTCATGGTTCCTACATAAAACGTGAAAGGATACTGACTGCATAAGATAGATCAGGATGAGCATTTGTCAAATAAATCAAGCTGCCAATCAATTGTCTGTAAGTTGTACTGTCCACCTTCCCCCCCCTTCAAATTTTGCTCCATGGGGGGTAAGAACGGGCTTGCAATCCTGCATGCCAAATCACTGAAGAACCTCTGCTGCATACTTACTCTGAGAAATAAAAATATGATGTGGACGTTGGAAGACTTCAACTCCAAGATAGTAATGAAGTAATCCCAAATCCGTCATCTTGAAACCTGCATGTAACTCCTTTTTCACCTGTGCAATATGATCATCATGGTTGCTAGTAATGATCAAATCATCTACATACATAATACAAATTACCAGATATTTTCCCTCTTGTCGCACATACAAAGTATCATCAGATTCACTTCATTGAAAACCAACTTTTTTAAGGTATTCATCCATCTTTGCGTACCAAGCACGAGGAACTTGTTTTAATCCATGTAAAGCCTTGATCAATTTGCAGACTTTATGTTCTTGTCCTTCAACTTCAAAACCTGGTGGTTGGGTCATATACACTTCCTCCTATAAATCCCCGTTGAGAAAAGCACTTTTCACATCCATTTGATCAACTTTCCATCCTTTCTGAGCGGCCAATGCAAGTGTTAATCGGATGGTGTTCCATTTAGCTATAGGAGCAAAAGTTTCCTCATAATCAACGCCTTCCTGCTGTGCAAAACCTTTTGCGACAAGTCATGCTTTATACTTTTCAAGTTCTCCCTTTTGATTATACTTAATTCTGTAAACCCATTTGCATCCTATAGGTTTAACATTTGCTGGACAATCAACAAGTTTCCAAGTGTTGTTATCAATTACTACTTGATATTCTTCAACCATAGCCTGTTGCCATTTTTTATGTTTTACTACTTCTTTGTATGTGGAAGGTTCAGTCAAATCAATTTCTATTAAGGCAAAATTGCCTTCACTTCTATGTGCCCTTCTCGTGCCTGTTTTATTCTGCTCATCAGGCTTTACATCTTTCAAAAGTTGAACTGCCCATTTTGGTAGTTGGTGCTCACTTGTTTGCACTTCTGTAAAGTCTCCATCATTATAAAGAGGATTAATATAAACTAATGTTCGTCGTTCAAGTGAAGAATGTGGAGAATCACTGTCAGAAGAACCGCTGCTGCTTGGAGATGCGGATGAACTGCTAGAAGACCTAGATGATGTTGTTGATGTAGATGGATTGGATGATTCATCTTCAAAGGAAGGAAAATCAAGTTCATACCAATTTGGTGAAGTTGGTTGACTTTGCATTTTTCCATTTCTTTTACTTCCCTTAGTTTCTAAATTGTTAAGAATATTTTCGATTTCTTCAGCACTTTTACTCTCAGTTTCATAAAAAATGACATCCCTGCTCACAATAAATTTTCCATTGGTCAAAGGAAGATACCCTTTCTTCTCATCAGAATAGCCAATCATTGTGCATTTTAAACTTCTTGAGTCAAGCTTAGTTCGTTTTTCTTTCGGAACTAAGGCATAACATACTGATCCAAAAATGCTAAGATGTTTAACTCGAGGTTTGAAACCAAACCAAGCTTCATAAGGTGTGATTCCATATAAAGAAGCAGTTGGAGATCTGTTTCTTAAGTAGACAGATGTATGTATTACTTCTGCCCAATATGTTGGACTTAACCTCTTGAAAGTTAACATGGATCTCGCCATTCTTAACAAGGTGCGATTCATTCTTTCGACTACTCCATTTTGTTGTGGAGTGTAAACATTAGTAAGGTGGCGTCTTATGCCATTTTCATTACAATAAGTTTTGAATTCATTTGAAGTGAATTCTCCCCCATTATCTGTCGTGAGAGTACCTATCTTTTCTTTGACTTCATTTTCAACAAGTTGGCGAAATTTTTTAAACTTATCAAATGCTTCTGACTTGTTCTTCAAGAAGTAGACCTAAGTCATTCTGCTGAAATCATCAATGAATAGTAAGAAATATTTGCAACCTCCAAAGGAATTTTGTAGTGGTCCACAAACATCACTATGAACTAGTTGTAGCCGCCTGTGTGCACGCCATGAACTTGTTGGAAAACTTTCTTGACTTTGTTTGCCATAATTGCAAGCTTCGCATTTTGCATTTTCCCTTTTGAAAGTGGGAAGTCCTTTAACCATTCCTTGTTTCTGCAATTGAGAAAGACTTTCAAAGTTTAAATGTCCATATATTACGTGCCATAGTCTTACAAGTGAAATACCTGTAGTCACTGCCCCTGTAAAATCCAAATGCCTTGGAATAACTGTCCCTTTCATCCGTAACAGTTTTCCATCTTCATAACCTGTCATGACTATTTTCAAGTTCTGTTTGACTGAATTAATCTTGACTAGACCATCTTCCATAATCACCTGATGTCCTGCTTGTCGAATCGTGACTAAAGAGAGCAAATTTTTCTTAAAACTTGGTACATACCATACATTGGAAATCATTTTTTCTCCAATGTCAGGGAGAAAAACTTTAACTGCTCCTTTTCCATAAGGGGTATGTTTTGTATCATCAACAAGAAAAATGGAATTAAGTTGGCAATCTTGAAAATTCCAAAAAAATCACGTCGACAAGTCATGCGTTGAGTTGTGCCAGAATCCAAGATCCAGGCATCTTCATAGTCACTTCTAAGATGGGACGAAAGTTGTGATGATGGCGAGGAAGTAAAAACATATTCTGAGTTATCATCATCTTGATCATTTGCAAATTGCGCTGAATGCTGCTGAAACTTGGGAGTTTTATTAAGTGAAGTTCGACAATATTCAGCATAATGGCCAACTTTGTTACATCTTCAACACACAATTTGACTTAAGTCTCTCCTCTTCCTGAAGATTGTCCTCTACCTCTGCTTTGACTTCTATGTTGAGATTGTCCTCTACCTTGATTATTATTTCCTTGTCCTTGAAAATTACCTCTTCCTTGGTTGTTTCCTCTACCTTGAAAATTACTCCTTCCTGAGTTGTTGCCTCTGATAAAGTTGTTTCCTATGCTTTGGCTTCGACCTCGACTTTGTACATTATGTGCTGCTTGATTCTGATTGCCTCTGCCTCTGCCTCGAGAACTGTCTGCTGATGATTTACTAGTGCTGGCCTCTGTGAGAAAAACATCTTCACCAACTTTCGTCTTCTTCCCAAATGTTTTATCATGTTGTGTCAACATTTCACAAAGCTCATCAAACTTTAGTTTCTCTAATTTCCCAGTTAATTGTAGAGTCTCCAAAAAATGCGTGTAGGAAGAAGGAAGTCCAACAATTACAATTGTTACCATAAAACTATCATCTATTGTTGGAAAACCAACATTAATGATTTCCTGCCTAATATTCTTAAGTCTTGAGATATATTCAAGAACATCACCTCCTTCAGTCAATTTTTGTTGTAACAATTTTAATTGTAGATCAACTTTCTTTGATTCAGGCTGAGTATCAAAGAGGTCTTTAAATGTTTTCAAAGCAGACCATGCATCTGTAGCATTTTCTATATGGACATACATTTCATCATTAATAGAAGATTTAATAAGAGCTAAGGCTTTTTCATTCTTAACTTCCCATTTTGCTAGTGCCGCTGCATCTGTGGGTTTATTCAGCTTAACATCTCCATCACATATACCTTGCCATAATTCATTGTAAATGAGAGTGCTTTCGATGAGACGATGCCATGTTTTATAAGATTTTGTGCCTTCAAGTTTGTCGGAATCAGAAAACAAATTAATCAACTTAGACATTGTAGTGTCAAGACTTCACACCACGAATCAAGCTCCAAAAAAAATCAAGATGCGCAACACAACAACAACACATGACGCAAAAAACGAACTATCGGGGATTGGCCTTGACCCTCAAATAGTCGTCAAAATAGGAGAAAATTGACTGAGCTTTGCACTTGGCTCTAGTCAATTTCTCAAATTTTTACAAGGAAACTTTCAAAATTTTATTTTTATAATGGTGCTTTTGCACAATTTGGTAAAAAAAAAAATTATCCCCCCTTAAAGCAAAAGTACTTTGAGTTACAATGTGATGATCCCAATTGAAAAATAATAATGATCTTCTTGAAAACAAATTAACCAACACACCTTATCTCTCCAATTTACAAATTACAAATAAAACTCCTTATTACTTAAAAAAAAAATTACAAATCACCTTATTGCTCCATAAACAATAAATTCCCAAAATTTAAAAATCACCAGATCTCTCCAAAATACAATATGCCTTTATTTCTTCTTTCAAAACCCATGATTTTTCATTGAAACTGCAGATGAATTCAATCTAAGAGAACTAGTTGTTTTCAGTCGCAAAACATCAATCCATCGATTGAAATAGCTACTTAAGCTGAAAGAACCTTGAATGGAGCCTGAAAAATGAAAATGAAGCTAAAAATTCTACAAATGGCTTACTTCATAACTGTAAACTTGTACAAACTTGTAGAGCTGAAATCTCCTCTTCACATCCACTGCAGCATTACTGGAGCTTTGATACCACAATAATGGCAGAAGTGTCCTCAGACACGTAATTTTATTAATCAGAAAAAATAATTACATAATTTGATTTTGCAAGAGTTTACACCCGAACATCCAAACACTCTTGCAATGATCTATTTATAAGCTCCATGTCCTAACTACCTCTAATTATGGATTAGTTATTAAATAACAAGTGTCCATTTACATTAAATGCTATTCAAACAACTAGCTAACAAATCTCCTAAAATAGAGCCTAAGATACGACACATTTATAGAGTCATATCTAGTTACAACAATATACTAATTCTAAATGATTAAACATTATAGAATAATAATTATTAATTTAATATCTTAAATTAATAATTATTTTATTTTAATTTTATAACCTATGATAAATTGTATTTTTGGATCACCTAACATCTAATTCATCATCCTTTAATTCAAACTACATTTTTATGTGGTTCTTTCTCCCTTGGTAAGAATCCCTATTTAAAAAAATATTCAATTTCTCTAAATGTTAAGTCTCTACTATAAACAACCTTCTTAGGTTTTGCGCTCCAAATATTATAACTTTTGAAACCATATTTATAGCCAACAAAAATACACTTTTCAACATTATTATGTAGCTTGATTATATTTTCCTTTAGAACATACACATAAGAATCACAACCAAATACCATAATATGTTTAAGATATGGTTTCCTACCAATCCATACCTTGTGTGGATTCCTGTCATCCAATGCTAAGGGGGGTTATGTTTCTACCAGGAAATACATAGACCTCAATGCCTTTGCCCATAATTCATGTCATAACATAGAAACACTGAGCATTCTCCTCACTTTCTCCATCAATGTCTTGATCACCCTTTCCGCAAATCCATTCTAATGAGGTGAGTGTGGATTAGTCTTCCACCTCGCTACGCCATAATTTTTACAAAATTCTTCATTATTCTCTATCCTCAACACCATAATTTTCTTCTCTATTTTATTTTCCACAAGAGCATGCCACTATTTAAGTTTGTTAAAGACTTCTACATTTCTTCCGAACGTAATAAATTGATGTATTCCTTGAGAATTCATCCAAAAAAGAGTCATAACACACATATTTACCCAATTATGGAACTGGTATAGCTTTAAACAGATAAATATGGACCAAATATAATATTCCTTCTTCCGTCATAGCATTGGAGGAGAATAGTACATAATTTTTCTTTCAAGATAGAAATGTTCACAAACTTCAAAATCCAAAGAGGAGTTAAACATACCTTCTACCATACCTTTATCATGAAGTGCTCAAAGGCCCTTGTCTCTCATATGCCCCAATGGTTGATGCCATAGCATAGTATTTTATCCAGAGACCATATCATTTTTTCCTTATTAGCTCCATTATTAAGAACAATGGAATCATTCCATCCATCACTAATAGTGACGCCTGGTAGCTTATATAGGTTTCCAATCTGAACTCCCTTGATTAACAGCATTGCTCCTTGATCCATCTCATAAGTTTCTTTCTCAAACATTGTTTTTACTCTTTCATCATTCAAATTTCTTATAGAAATTAAATTTCTAGTCAATCTTGGGATGTGCAAAACACCAAGGAGTATTTTAGTCCTTCCATGCATGAGCTTTAACTTGATATTTCCTCATCCTTTGATTTTGGGTTTTGAGTCATATCATATGTAAACATCAATTTCATCATGTCTTTCATACTAGAAAAACCGCTCCCTGTGAGGATTCATATGAAAAGATGCACTTATGTCGACCAACCATGCCTCATGATCTACATGTGTGTTTGAATAAGCCAAGCGTGCATCCCCTCCTTTGTTTGAGGATGTTTTTGCTTAAATAAATGGAGTATAATCATATCTCTTCCCTCTCTTAAAACTTTTGGATCTACATTATTTCTTGTAATTTCCTTCTTTTCCACATCTCCTACATACATTTATAAATTTTCTTAGAGATTTAGATCTTTCTTTAGATTTATATCTCCCACTTGAGGAATTATTTATATTTATATCCTAGGAGTGTCCTCTTACGAATAAGGCATATGTGTTTTGAATTTCCATGTTTTTTCATCTCATTTACTTTAATAACAAGGATGATACTATTTCACCAAAACTTTAAGTAGTTGCATTACTACCTATGGAAATGACCAGACCATCCCATGAATTTCGTAGAGAATTCAACAAACTAATACACATATATTCACCTAAAATCTTAATGCCAATAGGCAATAGATGACTTACTACAGTATTGACGAAATTTAGAAGCATTATCACTAAGTCTCCATTCTTCATCCTTAGTTTTTACAACTTCTTTTATAGGAACAATATGTTCACAGGGGACTTAAACTAATAGAAACCCCTTATCTTGTTCCACAATTCCTTCACTATAACTTCTCCTGAAACATTTAGTAATATTGAATATGAGTGATACAACTGTATTGTGCTCTTTTCCTTCTGATCCAACTTGGTCCAGTATTATTTCAACATCCCCGTTGATGCAATACCTAAATCCCCAGTGATCCACTTATCTATTCCCACAAAAGATCTTCCATTTCGAGCTTTCATAGCTCAAAACTTTTCCCATTCAATTTATTGAACTTTATTTTTGACTTTCCATTTCCTTTCACCACAAGAATCAATATCACAAATCCCCCATTGTAACAAATATTTATAGAGGCCTAAGCCAAAAAACTTAGCCATAAAGGCACCCCCTTGAAGTCAAACTACTATGATACCAAATCTTGGTTTTAACCTTATACATTTAATTACTAGAAAAAAATTATTTATAATATTAAAAAGGATGCACGCACACACACAGACTAGAGAATTTACCTCGGAAACCCAAAATGAGAAATCTAGAAATACTTTTCATTATATTATTTCTTTACAATGTTACAACACAATATGTAAATATTGTGGCATCCATAAACCACCAATCCATTAACCTTGTATTAGAATACAATCGCAATTCCTTAACTAGAATTACAAAATCATGTGTTGAACCATGATGCACCATAAAACCACTAAAAGTGAAAACCATGTGTTGAAAACTACCAAAAATGAATGAAAAAACTACCCAACTAATTCATTTTAGGGCTATTGCACCCCTCCCACCACATCACCCCCCAGATAGGGGACCTCTTTCCCCCATCATGACCCCCCAAATAGGGGGGATTCCCTCACCCCCTCCCTCCCCCCAATGCACTTGATGTAATGGATCATGTGTGTGGCTAGTCGTGTAAAGAATATAACACATCCCCACCAAGATGTCACTCTGCACCATCTTTCATATGTAGCCTTTTATATTTGACTCATACCCATACTTATATTTCCTTAGTTATTGGTCTTGTTGCCTAATTTATGCAAATACCTCGTGAGGACCATTATAATGTAGCAAAAAAATGATAGTTTAGTATATCTACTTAATCAGATGCTCAAAATTCAAAGTTCTTAGATCATTTTGGAACTTGAATGACCGCATAATGCTCGTTTTTCTAAATTCATTGCAACTTGTTTCGTGCAAAACAGACATTGTATGCTCCCAGAAACGCGTTCCGTCCATTTTCTCAAACATGCAAATTTGGCCAAAAAAAATGCAGCACTGCACGATCAGTAGTTCATAGTACTGACATAGCAAGCTAACTAGGATGCCTACGTGGTAGGGTGACTATGCACATGACTGGGCTCCTTTGTCAAATCATGTGGTGACAAGTGACATCCATTTATTGGTGTGATATGGCACGTTTTGATTGGGTTTTGGGTGGCCAATCACAGGCTTCCATGTGGCATGGCCAGGGGCTGCCACATGGCAACCCGAGGGCCACCAAAATTGTGTTGAGGTTTGAGTAGCAGTGGGAAGGGTCAAACTCACGACCTCCTAGTCTCCAACACAAGCCTTTACCAATGCGCCATTAATTTAGTTCTTAACAACTATGGTCTTCGACATACATTTATTATGTATTGGTTTTAGTGTTCGAGGTGGGGGACAGGATCTAGCCCCAGCGCTAGTCACCACACCCTAGTGGGCTAGGGGTGGGACCAAGTGCGGGCTAGCCCTATGCCCCCTACCCCCACTTAACCATCACATTTAATGTAACCACCACCATGTGAACGATGATAAATTGCGGAATTTGGTAACCATAAGCCGCAACAATTAATGCCAATCACCACCATGTGGACAAGAAAAACTGTCGTGGGAGTTAACAGATAAAAAAATTGTGTGGATTTGGGTGGGGGCGAGAGTTAAGAGCCTGATCCCCAGTCCCGTGGTTTTTCATGCGACCCTCTGGTTTTGGAGTGGGAGCCCGGCCGGCAGGGGCGGGCCATTGGCCTTAGCCCTCAGGTACGTGGCCTCCACACGACCATGATTTTCGGAAATAAGGCCTTAGAGAGATTTTAAGCACCCCGACAAATCTACCCGGATATTGGACAATTTGGCTCTTGGTTAGCGGTATTTGAGGCGAAATTGTGGGTTAGGTGCCAGATTTGGTGGAATTTATGGTGTGGTTAATGCCAAAACTTGGGGAAGTCATAACTTAGTCCGGTTTAGTTCAAATTGGGAGCAAGAAGAGGCTGGACAGGCATTTTTGGGTGTTTTGAAGCCATTGGAATAGGTTTCATATCTATTTGAGCAATGCAAATGTATGTATTCATACTTTTGATCATAATTGAAGAGGGCCAAGCCTTTGGAAGTTGGACCAAGTAGACGTAGCCTAGGAGGGGTGAACTCCTTCATCATGTGTTGTTGTCTTACTATTTACGGTGATATTTATGTCTGATTTATGTTGTTTTTTAGTTTTCTACTTAAGTTAATTTTCTCATGAAATTTACATAAAACACATAAAAACTCATGGTTAATTTGCAATTTACCTCATAATCCTCAAGCACGTGTTTATATTCTGAATTGGAATTTAGCACAAAAAACACTAACTTTCCCATTCAGGTCAATTTTGGTATCAGAGCTATTGCTTTACTTTTGCAAGGATAATTTAATTATTTTGTAAGTGTTTAAATGCTTACAAGGTTGAAGCTCAAGAGAGGAGAAGGAAAGGTTGTGGGTGCAGGTTCTCAAATTGGAGCAAGGAGAACGAGGGCATAGTTGCCACGATATCCACTATAATTTTCACCTCCTATTGTACCTAAAGCTTCAGTAAGAATGGATCATGAAGGAGGAACTCATAACATGACTGAGGATGAGAAGGATTTTAGGAAGGCTTTCTTTGACATGACAGAAATGGTGAAAGTTCTCTATGAAGAGAGGAATACAAGGTTGCAGGGTGAAAGCTCCAAGCCTCCAAGAGGAGAGGGTTCTCCAGGAGGAGGAAGTAATGGGCATGGTGATAAGACACCATCTTCTCCACCATCATCATCACCACCATCTTCACCTTCATCTTCATCCTCTTCCACTACTACAACCCTTACTCAAACTTGTGCACATACCTCAAAGGGACATGGTAAAACTCCCTTATTGAAACTAGATGTAAAATTTGAATTATCAACGTATAATGGTGAAGTGAATGCAAAAAATCTTGAAAATTGGATTCGTCAACTTGAGGTATACTGCAGGATTCAAAACCTTCAAGATGATGACACAAAGATTCAACTAGCTTCCTTGAGACTGGAGGGTGAAACATTAATATGGTGGGAAGCCAAGATACAAGATGAGATGAAAAAACATGGTAATATTTCAATCTCTTGGTCTAATTTTATTGCTGCAATTAAAAGACAATTTTACCCTCTAGCATATATGAAAAAATCCATAATGGACTGGTAGAATCTTAGACAACTAAAGGTTCAAAGTGTGCAAAGTTACACCCAAGAGTTTAGAAGAAGGTCTTTGATATTAGGTGTAGATTTGAATTCACAAGACACTTTGTTGAAGTATATTGGGGGTTTACACAGCTATTTGAGGCATACTATCCTTATGTTTAATCCTACTAGTTTAGATGAGGTTTGCCTGCAGGCCACACATCTTGAATCAATAGGGAAAAACATTCCACAAGAGGGCATCTACCTCGCATTTACAAGTGAAAGATTTATTTTCTTGCTATGGGCTCTTATAATGTATTCTACTCCATATTTGAACAAATGATATTTTTTTTCATGTCTATGGAAGATAGCTTTTTCGTCATAGAGATATGGGATGCCAAAAACTATATCACATATGTCTAATGGCACGACATCAAGTTCCACTTCATCTATGAAGTTTGCAGTAATGGCGAATATCAGTCTACATTTTCTAGTTACTTGAAATTGTGCATTATCACACACCCATCCTAATGGATATGGCTTATGATGTGGAATGGTTTCCAAGTTTAAACTTTTGACAATGTTTTCAGAGATGATATTGGCTTGAGAGCCACTATCAACAAGAGTACCAATTTTGCTATGTTCAAAGATTACCCTTATTTGGAAACGTTCTATCCTCTTCCTTTCATTTGGAGTTTCATTGTGTAAATTTGAAGTACTAGTGCTAGCAATGGAGTCCTTACCTTTTGTTCCCATGGCTGTGATTTTAGTTTCATCACCTAAATCGGATCCCAAATCCTATTGAGTGGTTGTAGTTGTCTTTTATTTTCCCTTGTTGTTAAACTTATTTGGTTTCATCTCAGGATGAAGCTTCTAACAATGAGCTTCATCATGACCTTCCTTGGAACAATGCTTGCATGTTAAATTTTCTCTTTCCTTCTTAATGGCTACATTTTTCTTTCCTTTCCCTTTAAAACTCTTTCCTTTGTCTCCACTTTTGAAAGGCTTCTTGTGGCAAAGAGTAGTAAATTCTAGCAAGAATTTTGTCCTTCTAATGATCAAGGTTGTGATTCAATATTGAAATCTGATTTGGTTGAGGTTGGTAACCAATACGATGAGATGTTTCAGGAGCCAAAAGGATTACCTCCCAAGAGAGGAATCCAGCATGAAATACAGTTGCAGCAAGATTGTCCTCTTCCTAACATTGGCATGTACAGGATGTCAGTGATGGAAAGTGAAGAAATTAAAAAGAAAATTCAAGAGTTGTTAGACAAAGGGATCATTAGGCCAAGTTCTTCGCAATGTGGGTCACCTATTGTGTTGGTGAAGGATGGAACATGGCACATGTATGTGGACTTTCGTGCACTGAACAAGATTATGGTAAAGAATCATTACCCACTGCCTAGAATAGATGATTTACTTGATCAATTGAAATATGCAAAGTATTTTACTAAGTTGGAATTAAGGAGTGGCTACCATCAAATTAGAATTGTTGAAGGAGACATTTAGAGGACAACATTCAAGACAAAACAAGGTTTGTTTGAATGGCTAGTTATGCATTTTGGTCTTTGCAATGCTCCTGCTACATTCATGTGTGTGATGAATGATGTATTGAGGCCATTTATAGATGAGTTTGTGATAGTATACTTAGATAACATCATTATTTTCAGTAAATCTCCTGATGAACATGTCATGCATGTCAAAAAGTTACTTGATGTCTTGAAGAAAGAACATTTGTTTTTAAAGATGTCAAAGTGTGAGTTTGGACAAACTACTTTATTGTACTTGGGTCATATTGTTGGAGAAGGTGAATTGAAAATAGATCCCTCCAAGGTTGATTTTTTTTTTTGAATTGGCCAAGGCCCAAGACAATTACTAAGGTAAGAAATTTTTTGGGAGCAACCCAATATTGGAGGAAATTCATTGCTAACTTTTCTTCTAACGCAGCTCCTTTGCATGCATTGACTAGTGTGAAAAAAAAAAAATTCAGTGGGGAGGCAAAAAACAAAAGGCCTTTGATGCATTGAAGGAAAGTATCAGTTCAGCCCCAATACTTGCACTTCTAGACTTGAGACAGTCATTTGAGATCTAGACAGATGCTAGTGACTATGTCATGGGTGCAGTCCTCATGCAACATGGTAAGCCTATCTGTTTTCATTCGGAAACTTTCAATGGTGCAGTGATTAATTATGCTACATATGACAAGGAATTGTATGCATTGGTGCAAAGTGTGAAAAAGTGGAAACACTATTTGATGGGTAAGGAAAAAATCATTCACCCTAATCATCAACCATTGCAATACTTGCAATCTCAATCTAATTTGCATCAATTAAGGCACTTCCGATGGATGGGTTTGCTTCAACAATTCCACTTGGTAATAAGGTATAAGAAAGGTATCTATAGCAAGGTTTCTGATATGCTTTCTAGGCCTATTGTTAGTGCAACTACTTTACTCAAGCATAATTTTGTTTTGCATGAAAGTTATATTGAGCAATATGCATTAGACATTGAATTTCAGGATGTTTATGCAAATTTGAGTCAAGGGAACCAAGTAGAGGAATTGGATTATCATATGCATGATAACTTGTTGTACCATCTTGGTAAGATTTGTATTCGACAAGGAGAAAGAGTCAACATCATAAGGGAGGCACATACTTCTCTTATTTCTGGTCATTTCAGTGTAAGTAAGACGATGACACATCTACAGAGGTATTGTTATTGACCTCGTATGCTTGAAAGTGTGTCACGTTTTATTAGAGGATGTTCATTATGTGCTGTCAGTAAGCCTAGTAATAGAAAGTTAGGATTCTACACACCACTTCCAGTACCTTCTCATCCATGGGAGAGTGTTTCTATGGATTTTTTTGGAGGTCTTCCTATGTCAAAAAAGAATCATGATTATCTTTACGTAGTTGTGGATAGGTTCATAAAAATGTGTATTTTGATGCCATGTAAAAAGAAAATTACAGTTGAAAAAACTTCTCAGTTATTCTTTCAAAATGTATGGGTGAATTTTGGATTTCCCACATCCATTGTTAGTGATCGAGATTCTCGCTTTGTTGGGAAATTTTGGTCAAGCTTGTGGGGATTCATGGACATCAAATTGAAAAAGAGTACAACATTTCATCTACAAACAGATGGTCAAGCCGAGGTGGTGAACTGGACCGTGATACATCTTCTTCGTGGGTATTGCATCAATCATCCTAAGTTGTGGGATGAACATTTGCACTAGATTCAACACATAAGCGTATGCATCACCAATAATCACACAAGTAGCTTCAATAGCAACAAAGGAAGCATTAGTGTGAAACACTTCAACTCGAGTTGTGTTTTTTCGCTATTAGAGTCGATGGAAGGATGACAAATCTCATTCCCAGGATAAAGTCGTAGACCGTACAAGTAAGCAATAAGAGCAAAGTGATAGTTACAGAACGGCCTACTACATAAGGTTGTCAAAAGGTAGGCATACACGTCCAAATGCAGTAAAGTAAAGAGTCTATGTCTATGGCTTACAACCGAGCTAATCATTCTTCAACTCAAACATCGCCATTTGAAGCATGTTAGGTATACTTGCCCAAATCTCCTTTGGATTTCATTTTTGGAAAGGATGTTGCTATTGATGGTCATAGTGACATAGACAAAGCAAGAAGGTTCATTGAACAAATCCAATTGGTACGCCAAAGAGTTCAAGAATATCTGGGAAAGAGCCAAGTCAAGTACAAGACAAGGCACAACAAGCATCGAGTAGATCAAAAGTTCCAAGTCGGTGATGAAGTTTTGCTTCACATTAACAAAGAGAGGCTCCAAGGAGAAGGTAAAAATCTGAAACCAATTCGATATGGTCCATTCAGAATTCTAGAAAAGATTGGTGACAATGCCTTTAGGTTGGATTTGCCTTCATATATGTAAATTTATGTTATTGTTAATGTGGAAATTTTAAGGTTGTATGAGCCTCCTGTGATCGAAGATCAAGGAGAGAATGTTCAAATTCCTTCCATTGAAGATTTCTCTCCTGAATACCTTGATGAACTACAACAAGACACCATTCTTGACAAAAGAACAAGGTCTTCAAAACAAGGGAGTGTGGACTACGTTCGAGTGGGGCACAAAGGAACAAATCCTTCCAAGGCTAAATGGATTGAGATTGGAAAGGTGAGGGAACTGTACCCTCATCTGTTAAAAAACTGAAAGTGATCTTTTGGTGTCCAAAAGCTTCCAGTGGGGAGGAGTGATCAGGTGCTCAAAAATTTGCTCAAAATTCAAAGTTGCCAGATCGGTGTGGAACCTGAACAACCGTGTAGTTCTCATCTTTTTTAATCTGGCACAACTCGTTTCATGCGAAACGGACTCTGCATGCTCCCAAAAACGCGTTCTGCCCATTTTCTCAAACAGGGGAATTTGGTGAAAAAATATGCAACACTGCACAGTCAGCAGTCCGTACTGCTGACATGGTAGGCTTATTTGGATGCCTATGTGGCAGGGTGACTGTTCATATGACTGGGCTTCTCCGTCGAATCACATGGTGACAAGGGGCATCTGTTTATTAGTGTGATATGACATGTTTCGATTGGGTTTTGGGTGGCCAATCACAGGCTTCCATGTGGCACGGCAAAGGGCCACCACGTGGCAACCCGAGGGCCACCAAAATTGTGTTGAGTTCTGAGCAACAATGGGTAAGGTCTAACCCGTGACCTCCAAGTCTCCAACACAAGCCTTTACCAATGAGCCATCCATTTAGTTCTTAACAACTATGGCCTTCGACATACATTTATTATGTATTGGTATTACTGTTGGGGGTGGGGGTCGGGGTCTAGCCCTAGCGCTGGTCATCACACCCTAGTAGGCTAGGGTGGGACCAAGGAAGGGCTAGCCCACAGCCTCCCCTCGCTTAACCATCACATTTAATGTAACCACCACCATGTGAACGGTGATAACCTAAGGAGTTTGGTAACCGCAAGCCGCAACAGTTAATGCCAACCGCCGACATGTGAACAAGCAGAACCATTGTGGGAGTTAACAGATAACGGTTTCATGTGGATATTTGGGTAGGGGCAGGAGTTAAGAGCCTGACCCCCGATCCTGTGGTTTGTCATACGACCCTATGGTTTCAGAGTGGGGGCTAGGCCGGCGAGGGCAGGCCATTAGCCTTAGCCCCTGGGCACATGGCCTCCACACGATCACAATTTTCGAAAATAAGGCCTTAGAGAGATTTTAAGTGCCTCGACAAATCCACCTAGATATTGGGCAATTTAGCGCTCGGTTAGTGGAATTAGAGAAGAAATTGTGGGTTAGGTGCCGGATTTGGTGGAATTTCTGGTGTGGTTAGTGCTAAGTGCTAAGACTTGGGGAAGTCATAACTTAGTCAGTTTTTGTCCAATTTGGGAGCAGGAAGAGGTTGGACAAGCATTTCTAGGGTGTTCTGAAGCCATTGGAATAAGTTTCAAATCCATTTGAGCACTGTAAATGTATGTATTCAAAATTTTGAGCATAATTGAAGAGAGTCAAGCCATTGGAAGCTGGACCAAGTGTTATAGACATATTTGGGCATTACAAACCCAATCACATATGTCGATAAACCAAGGGCTTTTAAACCCCTAAAAGTGTTTTTTCATACCCTAAAGGATCATGGTCAATTGATTACATAATTTCCCAGAAGTTCAACCTGAAAAACCACTTAGAACTGGCCAAAACTGGACCATACAGACTACTCCATGCTTAGGGTGCGATGCATACTGGCTGCTACACTAGCTAGGTGCGATGCATACTAAAAGAGCCTTCTGTAGGGTGTGATGGGCGAGAGTAGACAAATGGCAGAGGCAGTTTTCTAGGTGGAAACCCAGAGAATCTTCTAGAAACTGCTCATATGACACTTGCCTCTCTGAATTCGCCAAGGATGAGTAAGAGATCAATGAAATCTCCAAGTGGAACCAAGAACTATCAGTGAAATGACACTAATCAAAAACCCAGAAGCTGACTCATCCCTCTGCAAATATCTATAAATGGATCCCTCATTTGAGAGATTTAGAGGCTGGAATTTTGTAATTTGTTAGGAAGTGCTGGTGGTTTCTCTTTGAAAAGAAACATTGCATTGTTGGGTGATCTTGCTTTTCATGAGTTGAAGAGGGCTTTCATGTTGGGAGGATGATGTTGGATCAAACAGGTGGGTTGTAATCCTCTCTTCTATTTCTACTATCAATAAAGTTATTTGAGTTTTCCTCCATACAATCGTGTATTTGTGAATCTTGTTATTTGTAGATGCAGTTGTATGGTTAATGTATTTCTGATTCTACATTGTTTATGATATCATAGATCGAGATGCTTTGATGATGTTTTGTTGCTTTGCCTCTACAGGTATTCTCTAAAGCAGGACAAGTAGTAGAAGAGTGGAAAGCTCTATCAAGGGAGAGAGGAAACAAGCAAGGAGCCAAGCAGAAGATACAGGTTGGTCCTCTTTGCTTCTCCCTTATCTATCATACATAAAGGAAATCTTGAAGTACTTTGAATTGTTTGTTTCTAAGATAGCTACCCGTCTTAGTGGGACTAGCAAATCGAAAAGACACTAGTTTTCCCGGAAACACCAAGGAGACGTAGCCTAGGAGGGGTGAAATCCTTCATCCTGTGTTGTTGTGTTATTGTTTATGGTGGTGTTTATGCCTGATATATGTTGTTGTTCAGTGTTTTACATATGTTAATTTGCTCATGAAATTTACATAAAAGCACATAAAAACTCATGGTTAACTTGCAAATTACCTCATAATCCTCAAGTACTTGTTTATATTCTGAATTTGAATTTAGCAGAACAAACACTAACTTTCCCATTCAGATCACTACTATACATTTCAATTTGATATACATTACAATTCAAGGGGGGCTTCTTTGTTGGTTGGTTTCATTGAATTTTATTGGGATGAAAACCCTAATTATTGGAGGTTAAACATCCCATGCAAACTTGAGTTTTAGACACAATCTTTGTTGTATGATTCTACATCGGAATGATAATTAATTGTCTAAAACTCTATATTTCCATGATTTATAACTCCCACTTATATATGTGTGTGTGTAAGAGGGAGAGATTGAGCAAGTGCACTAAGAGTAACAAACAACGATTTGTAAAAAGTATCCTTACAGGGTCTCCAAATATATACATAATATTCTCATACCTACTATCTAAAGTTGAAGTTGTTAATCAATAAATTATTCTTTGGAAGCTAATAATCCCTAACTTACAATTTTATTTAAATCATTCTATAAAATATTTAAACGACAATTAATCACTACCAACTTGATCATAAGAAAAGAGGATTCACAAATCATCTAAATCATTCGAGAGAATATTTAACTCACAACTGGCTTAAAGAAACAAACTTTAATTGCAAGGCTTTTTCACTCCATACATATAAATTTTAATCATGATAACTCATATTAAAATTTAATTGCAAAATATTTTCACTCCCTACATACAAATTTTAATCATAGTGGTTCACATAATAAATCTTTTGAGGGATGGATGCAATTTGATTTTAAAAGGCCTCTGACTATGAAATTATCCCAAAAAGGTCAAGATGTTCTTTCTTGATTTGATGGTAAGCTATAGGGATAACATAAATGTATTTTTTGATAGATGACTAGATGGTTGCAAGTTGATTTTAGAAGGGCCTTTAATTGTGAAATTATACTCAAAGAAGTAAAGAAGCCATTTTTTGATTTGATGGTAAGCTATATGGATAATATAAATGCAAACTTCCTTGTGCCTATGTAATTAAACTTAAGGGCATGTGACAAATGTGTCATTTTTCAAATTCAATGTAAATTTAAATTCATTTTATTTTCAATTATAATAATCATAAAAAATAAAATTGTAGATAAGAAAATACCAAATTTCATCGATATACATGGCCATCTATTTAATTATATATGTAATTTTAGTTTCCTTTCCTAGACTTTTTATTTTACAAACCAACATTGTTTATGTTTTTATAAAAAAATTTACAATCAATTAAATGTCATAGTTAAAATCTATTATTTCAAATTATTATTTTTTATAAATATTTTTTTATTATTAGTAATAAGACTTTGAAATATTTTAAAAGTGACTAACATGAAACCATATCATCCATGAATAACTTTATTTTAAATATTGGTTAAAATATAGATATGATTACAATAATACTTTCTAAATAATATTATTTAAAAATAAATATATTAAATAAAATCTATGAGTTATGATTTTCAGCAAATTGTTGATTTAATTTTTTTTATTGATATAATTTGGTTCAATAATTTTAAACATAAAATTATTTATATCAACAATCCAAAAACATGTTTTCACATACATTATAAGTTGTCAACCATCTTCTGTCCTAATAGCCATGTGATCATTTCCATATATCTCATTTAGATTAACTATTAAACTTTATTAAACTTTCTATAAAAACATTGTCAGAATTCTATTAAAATTCCCTAATATTGTTTACTCAATATAACAATAACTATGATTTGAGGAGGAAACAGTGTCACATGAACTCCTCCACATATATCCTTCTACCAAATATTTATTAACATTTATTTTGTTAAACATAAATAATTAATTATTGGTAGATTTTGTTAATGAATTATTTATTAATTATTTACGAACCATTTAATAAAAAAATTCAATTTTAAATGAAATTATCACTTCAATCTGTTTTAATTCATTTTCTCACTTTAAAGGTACATTCATACATTAGAGAAAACTAACAAGTCAGCGTAACGTGTAATAATTCTATGCAACAATTTATTTTTTCTATTTTCTATTTTTAAATTAAATTTTGATAATATAATTTTTTATAATGTTATAGTATATTATTTAAATTGTATTTTTAAATATATTCATATAGAGATCTACATATTTAATATGAGGCCAGAGGGATCTAATTTCTTCACGTGCAATTGTCCAATATTATTTAAATATTGTGTATAGGTTTTTTTTTTTTTTTAGATTTTTAAAATTTTTCTTTTGGCCGTTAAGCAAAATTTCAACTTTGATGATGGAGGTACAACTTTACACATCAAACTGTCATTCTTCGTAAAAAAAAAACTTCTTTTACAAATCTTTATTGAATTTTGAACAAAATTAACCAAAAATATATCAAAGGATTTCAAAACTAAAACAATTAAATTATACTAAATTTTAGTAGATTTTAGACTTTTGTGATCTATATTAATAAAGAGATTGTCTTTGGGATTAATCACATCATTAAATTTTGGTCCACTAATGTAATTCATCCTCTGGACAAAAGTGAACCACATTAATTAGTTCGAAACTTCAACCAAAATTCAATAATGTGATTAATCAAAAAGACAATCTCTTTATCATAATAAATTTTATTAAAAAATAAATAAATAAATAATTATCTTTACTATAAATGCACTAATATTAATATAAACAAGGCCGCATAGCTAACGTTTCCTTGCAACTTAGTTCAATTATTGAATTTTGAAATGTATGAACTAACTATTGTATTTGAACAAGGGCTACTTTGGAGATATTCTTGCTTATTTTAAGTATCCTTAAATTAGAGGCCCATGTCACAAATGTTATCAAATATGTTATTATAATAAACGTACATAAACATATGTTATAAACCTTGACTAAAGCCAACCTAATTTTAAATATTAAGTTAGTTTGTTTATACGTAGGGCCCTAATAACGTGAAAGTGTTTATAAATAATGTTACAATATCAAATAATAGATATTAAATAATTTAACATGAATTTTAGTAAATTAACTATTAGTTATACGTGGTTTAAGATAATATGTGCTTTGGTTGATTTGTACATAAACACAATGGTTAAGAGCATGTGTGGGCCTAATGGTTAAGAGCATGTGTTTCCTCCTAAGAGGTCACAGGTTCAAAACCAGAGGGGGGTAGAGTATGTATGCCTTTGTAGACTTAACAGTCAAATCGCTGCGTGGAGGTGGGTCCCTTGTCCCACAAACAAGGGGGTCTCATACACCAATTTGGTGTCTGGCGGGTCCCTTGTCCACAAACAGGGGTCTCATACACCAATTGGTGTCTGGCTGCTGTGCTTTAAAAATGGGATATTATTATTATTATATTAATTCTTAATGTGATATATAATATTATTGTTCCATGTCACTTTTTTGACCTTAAAATGGATATATTATTATTATTATTAATATCATTTAGATAGTGATAATATTATAATATTATTGTCTCCATGGGTCAACTTTTAGTTTGTGTTATCCTTCGTGATGTATACTCTAATATGCTGCCTCTTGCAAGTATTATGGATTGGGTTTTTGTTTGACCATCTATTTTGGTAAAAAAATGTTAAATAATTTTCAATTTTACAAAGTAAAACTTTAACAATTACTTTTTGATTTAGTGCAATATTTTTAATCAAAATTTATTTGTTGTAATTTTAAAAATCTTATTATTCCATACTTCTTACTTAATTGGTGATTGCACAATAATAAATAATAGCTTTTTTATCAAAAATTTTTAGTAAAAAATTTTATTGCTCCCTAATTCCATAGCTAAGGGAATATTTAATTTTCATTTAGTTATCTAAGGAATAGTTGTCCATCTTATAATCTTGAATCAGGAGATGAGGGTATAAAGCTCAATAAATAGTTTTGGATATTTTTAGCAAGGTTCACTCTAAAATCGGTTCAAACATTGCCTCCAAGCTCACTAATGGTTCAAGAAAATATTACATGATGAGATTTAATCCTATGGTACGACTGTGCCTCTGTGAGATGATTCGAATTTTTTAATTGCCGGCCTGCATTTAATATTCTCCTCCATATTTCACACTACCATAATTTTGTATCTGATCGTTTCTACCAATTTCCTGGCATTTATGGCTATTGATGGTCCAGTTAGATCAACTAAGGTTTTGCTTATTAGTATTTGCATACAAACCCTAGACTTTTAGCTAAGAGGAGAGTAGGGTTCTGAGCTCTAAAATATTAAGTGTATGGTTAGCTTTTCATATCTTTAATAGGATACGTCCACGATGGAGTTGTTTCCGTCTTTATCAGGCCATCAATCAAATCTCGGTGCTGGATTCATATCTTTAATAGGATACATCCATGACAGAGTGTTTCCGTCTTTATCAGGCCATCAATCAAATCTCGGTGTTGGATTCGGTACAGAACAACAACATCAGTGTACAATTAATTTTATTAAAAACATGACATCATAATGGGTGTGTAATACACCTCGTAAATAAAAATATTAAATTATCGGGTGATAATTTTATGTTTTTTAATATTTGAATAGTTAATAGATGTTTTTAGTGAAATACATCTGTTATCATTACATAATAAAAAGTGAAAAATTGAAATAATAGTATTTTAGATAAATAAATTTAAATATAATTTAAAAAAGTAAATAGAATTTTTAATATATAATATTAAATTTTGAAAAAAATTTATAAATTTTTGAAAACTTAAAATTTAATATCAATATTAATTTTTCTAAAATACTTATACCCTGCTCGTCCTAGAAAATAACACGAATAGAATATATTCTATTTATTAAATTTTGAAAGTATAGATTTTCATAATGAAAAGTCATGAGATCATTGTTGTTTCTGAAAAATATGTATCTACTCAAAACGTTTGATGTTTCACAAACATTTCATAATTTTTCAAAAAAACATATTATATTTATTTATTAATTGATGAGATGTCAGTCAATGGCAATAAAATATTTATTCATTGATAAGATGGAGAGGGGTAGAAATAGTAGTGGGAGTGTGACGAATGGTTAAATTTGCGTGCTTTCCAAAGATTGCCCACTTTTGTCGGAGATATTAACAGAAAGTTTGTCGTTTAAACAAAAATCCAATTGAAACCGACCATATTAAAATATGTTTTATTGTGGTGTATCATGCGAAGAATAATCGTGGTGATAACTTTCCACGTGTCTTACAGGAATGGGAAGATCTAATTTTGAAAGTGGACGAATCATTTAGGTAAGGCATATCTCCCAATAAAATTGGAAGACGTGTGCTTGAAGGCATGTTTTTAGATTAATGAAGTTTGATGTACCAAATTCCTATAAACCATCTTTATGTTATAATTTTTATATAAATGCGCATTATTACATTTTTCACATCAATTTTAAATATATAAAATATTAAACTTAACATCTAAAATTATAATAAAAAGATTTGTTGCTGTAATATAGCTAGTTTTTGTTACTCATTAAAAAAAATAGTGAAATTAGTTATTATGTTTTGTAAATATAGTTGTAAAATGTATTTTAAAATTTACACTTGAAAACGAAAATACATACTTGAAAATCAAATCCAAGTAATCCAAAATACACCCTATCCCAATTGTTTTGAATAATATATATATATAAATTGAAAACTAAATTCATGATAATCCAAGTGCCAAATTGTTTTGAATAGTATATATATAAATATATATTTAAAAATACATGAATTTGGTCATCTCTCTGCAATTGAAATTAGGCAAATAAAATGAAAATTACTACCATATGGATAGCTACAAAATTTACTAGATCCCATGACATTCATGGTTATCCATATAAATAATACCCTAACTTTCCAATGTACTGAAATAATGAAAAAATTAAAGAAAAATTTACAAATAAAAAATATAATAAATTTCTATTATATTTCAAAATAATATAAATTATTTTAAGTAATAAAAACTTAAAATACATATATATATATTTTAATTATACCTTTAATTTATATGTGAAAATATATATAATATTTAAATTATATAAATCTTTTTTATTATTAATTTTTTTATTATTTTTCTTTCCCCAATGAAAAAATTTGAACCAGTTACTTTCTAATATATCATAATACCTTAATAATATATAGTGGAAAGTGTTTACTAGCCCATAATACTTTTATATAATCTCAGTCTAAGTACCATGTATAGGCACAAGATAATCATCGAAAATATCAAATATCACACTCAAAAAACCTTCGAATTTAATTTTATAGTTAAAAGTGATTTTATTTAACGTTTTATCACTATGTTGTGAAAAGTATTTGTGAGACCATAAGATTTTAATCTCAAATCTAAATGCCATGTGGTTAGGCCATCATGTAAAATCACAAAGTCGAAGAGCATTGGAATTTCATTTAATAGTTAAAAGTAATTTTATTTAATCCTTTATTACCATTTAGAGTATAATAATTTCAAGTTTTACATTAAAATTAAAACTTTCATAAATATATTAAGAATATTTAATGAATTAATATAAATAATAATTTTTTTAAATAAATAATTTTTGTCTAAAATTATTAAAAATATTTACGAATTAATATAAAATAATAATTTCTTTGAAATATCTTGTGTATATTAGCCATTTTCTTTAAATTGGTAAAGACAAATATATAGAATATATCATTTTTAATTGATTATATAGTTAAATTTGTACATGAGTTTAAAGCAATTAAATGTTTTTATAAAAGAAATTGTCTATTGAGGTGGCAAATTTGGGTGAAAAACCAAAACCAATTGAAATTTAGTCATTTCTTTTCTTAAAATCTGATTGTAAGAGTTTGAATTTTGTTTTTTTTATGATGGAAATAGATTCAACATCATCCACCATTAAAAGTACGGAAAATATTAAAGTTTGACCACTCTGTTAAGTTCATATACCAATAGGAGTCATAATTTTTGAATGACTGAGATTAAACCTGTAATATGTACATACCTTTGCTTTCTGCAAATGTTTTCCATATTCAAAAAATTAAAAAATGAGAAGAGGCTATGTCCTAAAAGAATAATCAAAGGACAAAAAGAACAAAAAAGTCAAAAAAGATGAAAAATATGAACCCCAAGAACAGAAAAAAGACCAAGAAAGTAAGCAAGCCAAAGTGCCACTACTATTTACTTTTATGCATAATAAAAGACTGTGTGCAGTTTGTAATCTTTGCCACAATCCATGATAGTCAAAATGTTTAAGCTTGGCTATTTCATGTTTTAAATTTCATTTCTATAGATAGAGAATACATATCTGGCCAAACAGTGTAACCTTAGCAGATAATTAGATAGGTAGAGTAAATAAAAGGAGCTCAACTGTTTAAACTAAGCCCTTGGATGTAATAAGGTTAGATTTAGTTAATTTAATATTGTAAAGAAAAAGAAAAATGTTTGATAAGGGTTTGCTAGCTTAAATGCACTCTAATAGAGAGAAGTAAAAATGGTAGGATGAGTAGATGGATAAGTAGTAGAAAGGTTGCAAAAGTATGGTGATTGATTAGGAAAGAGCATGTTTATTATCTTTTCCATCATGAAAGTTCTATAGAAAAATGGACAATCAAGCATGAAATTGAATATCAAAAGCAATTAATTAACTTCCCTCATTCATTTCACCTTTTACTTAACTGATTTCCCACAATAAAATTCAAAGTACTTAAAAACCTTAAGTCAAAAAGGCTCAGAGCATTTCTCTGACTTTTGGAGGGACCTAACCCTTGGCTCAATGACTTATAGGCAATAAATACTAAAATCCCCTTATAAAAATTCATCCCCCCTTCAGTTCATTCATTTTCCCTAATAATACTCTTTTCCCAAGGTTAAATTACTTTTACCTAAGAGAAATATTTGTTCCCCCACATAACTCATTTTCATATCAAAAACCCATAAAAGCACTATATCCTAAGTTTTTATGTTATTATCGGAAAAGCATTAAAACATGAAATATTATATACTTAGGGTATTGTGCCCCTTTCCGCTCATTTTATTAATTACTAATTTATTTATTAAATCCCAAACAAAAACCGGTTTCCCATATATATTTAACTCCCGCAATATTAATTAACTCTACCCTAGTTTAATTATATAAACTATGATTTTCTACCCCAAACCCACTAACTAATTGATCTGCGATTAAGTTAGTCAAAAACCTAATTAAACCCTCCGCTAATGACCCCAACCCCTTAACCCCGCCTTAAATCCACCATTAACTAAAAACTGCCACACTTAATCACCCGCAGGGACCCCTCACTACCCTTTGTGCAACTCCATTGCCCGATCACCGCACGATCACTCCCCTCCACATCTGACGGTCCTCATCCATTTTGGATGGGCCCGACGTCCGAACATTACCCACCCAAAAAGAGTTGTTTTCCTCTAGGCCCCTAAGGCTACATGTCGCTCAATGTATGGAATCAGGTGGCCTCCCCCCAATACCACCAAGCGCCCAAAAGCAATGCAATGGAAACCACTTACCACCAGCTCGCTACATGACAAACGACCATTGTTCACCTGTACCCGCCAAAATTGACTTTCGCGCATAAAGCCAAAAGGCCCCAAGTAATTGGTTTTTATCGTTTTTTCAACTGTAAACCTCCATGCACGCACTTGCGAACGTCGAAGCTGTCAACCTATGTCCAATTGCACTCTAAAGATGCCACAGAGCACCCAATTTTCTTTCCAGACTACTCAGAAACTTTTTGACCGTTCGCAGTTGCCAGCTGACCTGTTCAGGGCTAGTTTTCCTTAAATTCCAAGTATTTAAGCCATATTTCACTGGAAAACCCATCAATTTCAGAACCAGTCACTGAGTTTTGTTAGTTAAAGTAAACAATTAATTAAAGAAACTCAAGTAACTTAAGCTTACTCTGATTGAACCACCATTGCCCTAAAACACTGAAAATCACCTCCCCCATTCTCAAATCCACAAGAACTGAGAGTGGCTGCCCCAATTGCCATGGATGTGAGACCTATTTCCACTCCTCATCTGGACCTAGACCACCTCCCCCTGGCTGATAAGGATTTCCAGATAAAGGACACCTCTGTCCATGAATCCCCTCTCAAATTATACTGTCGATACAGAGACCTATACCTGAACCATGCTGATAAAATTGGTCTATGGGAGTCCAATTTTCCCAAGTACCAATTCCCTGAAGTTCACATTTTCATAGAAATTGTCCATTACTGCTATGCAAATTATATCCCAGTCAAAGAGCAGTGATGTCCCCTAACCAAACCGTACTTTTCAACATCACTGCTAAATCAATTAATAAAATGTTGCAACTTCAACCAAGGCAAAACCTAACCCCTATTTTAATTAGAGACCTATTAGACTGATTCCCCAAGCTTACCACTGCAAAACTTGCTGAGATGTTCCAAACTTTCATAAGGGAGAAAAAGTATATCCTAAAAGATCCTCCTCCATATGTGTATACCATATTTTCCC
>APFE030102851.1:17904-59707 GCA_000404065.3 Pinus taeda | reverse complement strand
GCTTGATCCCCCTAAATCTCAACACGAAGGGTCTCCAAATATCTTTCTTGACATGAAACCTTTAGATCTACCATACTTGCAACATGCCATTATGTTTGTAATTTTAGAGTTAAAGGCACACATGATGGGTACACAACTTTAGCTCAACAAAGACCCCCAACCCTGCTCTTCCTCTCAGTCCAAAACACAATTATTACCTTCAAAAATGCATTGGACACACTTCTTAAGCCGGTTTTTGCAATCGAAAATGTAGATCAGGGCCCAATAAGTGTGCTCTGATTGTGAAGAAGAGAAGGGGTTATCCTTAGAGAGATAAAGACCTAATCTGAACATCTAATTGACCAAAAACGATGGGTAAGGATGGGCCACCTACCTCCAACTTGCAGATCGTGATTTCAATGATTTATTTGTCCGATACGATCTCCACAAGATTTAGGGAATTCTCCTCCTCTCTAACTTCTCCAACAACTCACTATGCAAATGAACTAGATTTTGGGGCAAAAAGGCCTTTTATAAGAAAAACTCTAGTTTTTATACTACCCATTGCGACCAAACTGTAGCTCTATTTGACAAACCATCAACACCATTGGAAATTTCTCATTGAGTTATATAAGGGTCTCCCTTTATTTTTGGTAATTTGAAACTTCACTAGGAAGCCATTTTTTCCACGAGGTCTCACTTTATTACCTATTAAAATCAAGTTTATTCACTTGAGCCACCTGTACTCTGGTACCACTTTACCTTTGCACTGGTTGACTCATGTTTCAATTTTCGTCGTGAGTGACCATCATTTACTCATGTTTTTATGGTCCCCTCCGGGCCTCTCCCATGTGGTAGCATCATTGAGTCACCCTTGTTCAGAGCATTCAAGATGAGTCACCCTCGCATCTATGGAGTCTGTTTTATGTCCCTTGAGTCTCGTTATGGTGTCCCATACATATTTATGTCACATTCATCCCATTATATTCATATTTTTCCTCCAGCTACACCACTCCGTCTTTGAAAAACCCCCATCTAAGTAATTGACGATCCCCTATGGAATCAAGTCAGTTGCTACCATGTCAAACATACATATCATGCTCTAACAAGGGAAATCGTCAGTCCACTACTCATACTATTTTCTTCTATCACCCTCCATAGTGTTAGTCCATCCGTCACTCTACTATGATACCTTGTGCATTTGTTAAGGATTTCTAATTGCCTTAACTTTGGCAGGCCCTCTTCTGTCGACTTCAACACATTTATTCCATAAGTGTGGTATAGAGGGCGATGTACCTTGGTTCCAACTTTCATATTTGTTTGGTGCCTTGAGTAAAGAAAAGGGAATAATCATTTCCCTTTGACTTGGTTGTTTCTCACGTGCTCGACGCCAACTCCTTATCACACGATTGAGAATTGTACACTTGATGGTTCGGTGATCAAGATGATTGCCCCAGTGATTCCGGGGTGTGCATGATATGTTCTATGGCCTATGTCTTTCCAGACACATTATGTATATGGGATTCATTGTATTAATTTCTAGCCCATTGATGCCAGCATATCATGTATCATGTACTTTGTAGCTCAGTCCCACATTGCTAGGCTCACCATTATTATTTGTACACAATTATCTTGGCGGGTATGGGTATGCCTCCCCTGCCTCATTTAAGATCATGTACTCCAACACAAATGAGAGTTCTATATGTTTAGTAGGTCTCGCTCCCTTCATTTTTGTCTTTCCTTGAATTGCTTCAGCTATCTCTGTCTCTGAATCCCATTTGTTTTCTCATGGAAGTGTAACCTATAATGTATTTTGGCCATACAATTTTCTCCTAACACTCATACATTGGGTGGAAATTTGTTATCAACAAAAAATGATCACCTAACCATTTCCAACTAGGTGGATCGAAATACACCATGTGGGATTAATTTTATGATCATAAAATCACTTTCACTATGGGAAATAATTTAGTTAACCATTTTTATTAAATTATTTTCCATTTAAAATAAAAAAATCCCCACGAGAATAATTGAATAAATCATTATTTATTTAATTTTCTCTAGGAATAATTATTTAATCATTGTTTGATAATTATTCCTTGTCACATTTGACTAAATCCCCTAGGAATAGTTAAGTAAATCACTATCCATTTATTTTTCCTTAAATCTATTATTGGAATAATTGATAAATCAATATTTATTAATTATTTTAATTTCACACCATTCTTTATCCTTGCAAAATAATTAGTAAATCATTTTATTTGTCAATTATTTCTAAATAAATATATTTAGCAATTTTAAATATTTTTCCCTCTCCAAAAAATTAAATAAAGTATTCCTAACGGTTAGATCTTGATTTGGTCAACATTATTTTATTATTCTCCTTTTTCGAGATTAACTCAATACTTTGTTATAAATAGGATGGTTTTCCATTCATTCTTCACCATGATCATTATCATCATCACCATTATCGTCTCTTTTTATTTGAGCTCCCACTTGAATTCTCCGCATTGTTTTGGGTTTTTTTATACATTAAGAGACAAAATAGATTACTGAAGCATCAAGGACATCAAAGGATCCATCCCACAGAGGGGGATTTGTAGACCCTTTTCTAGATCTCCTTCACACAATTTTATCAATAAAATATTTATTATTCATTTTAAAAGTTTTTCTATTTGGGTTATTACATTGGATATATATTGCTGTTTGCTGTTTTGGATCACATATGTTGTTTTGTTGCTGGTTTTTCTAGTTTTATTATTGCAGATTTGAAGCGTAAGAAATCAAATTTTTTTGTTAGGGTCACATGTCACCTAGTGGCTTAAGTGGAATGTTTTTGGATTTAGAGTGGTATGTCTCTCCATGAGACGTACTCCAATAAGAACTCTCACTTATAAAATATCTCCTCCAACATGACAAAGGAACAATCTCTCACATAAAGTGGCATATAATGATCCTCTCACAAAGTGGCATACATGGATCTCAAATTCAAATCATCATCTCAACAAAAATCAAATGGAACACATGGAAATAATGCGCCTTATACCTCCAAGTCTGGGGACAACTTGAAAATCGACTATTTAGATGAAGAAACAACATGTGCCATTGTGTTCTCTATGAAATAATGTGAAATATGAATATAAAATTGACTCATTTATGTCTCGGTTAATCTCAAATATTTCTCAAAGATTACCTTCTGTGGTTTGACTGAAATTTGACTCCTTAGATGAAGAAACTGATCACACCACCACGTTCTTCATGAAAAACTAAGTCAAATGAGTATAAAGTTGGTCTGGTTATGAAACTGTCACTTTTGGGCCTCTAAGGAATCTTTCAGATTCCATGTAGACTCCTATGTCAAGGTTCCAACCTCAATATTATGCTTTTGAAAAATACACTACTCAAATAAAAAAACTAATCAAGCCATCAGACTTCTAGCGAAATTTTGGTTCATTTGAGTATAAACTTGGCATATTTATGAATCTATCAAAATTCAACTCCAAGGAATCTAAACGATTCCTCTAAGATTCCTTGCGTCAAGATTCCAACTCCCAAAATTGTGTTAGTGTTCCATTGCACATGGTTCTGGTCATCTCTCAACATTTCACTTTGCTCTCCGTTTTGTCCTGATCGAATGGAAAAAATGAGTTTAAATAAAATTTGGTGGGCAAAGCTTTCAAAGCCTGCCACCCTGGCGAAACAGTTGGTGGTCAAAAGTTGTTGGGCAAAGGTTCTGGGGTCAAGCCCATGGGCCTCACTCATTATAATCGTGTGGTTATTTTTTATTAAATGGTGGAAGTATGTTTTAAATTTTGGGTTGCTCATTAGCGGGCTGACCCACCAGGCCGGGCAAGTTCGAACTCCACCGACCTCCCAACATATGGTGTTACAATTTGATGGTTGGGTGGGTCTGCCAATGGGTGGCCTGCCCACCATATATATAATATATATTGTACAATGAGTGGGGACTAGTCAGTCAGGCCTGTATATAAAAAAACTCTACCAAAATAGTTGTCGGAGCAACACTAGAGATGAAAAATCATACTATGAAAATATTAAGCTCACGAATTTCACTACCCATCCCAATTTGAAAGATTGTGATATTGATGAATCTTATGTTGTTTTAAACTAAGAAATGTATAAAGGGGACCATTTTTATTCATAGGCTATGTGGGGGGGCCAAAATAATCTACACGATGATTCAATACTCCTCGAAGAGCCAAGACCCTGCACAAAAGAGTTAACCAAGATAGATAAGCTGTAATTCTACCAGTGTGTCACCAAGTGTTATCGCTGCTACAATATACTCCAAAATTTTGCCCTACTCTCAATTTCAGAGCCTTCCTTGGTCTTGTTATTGTCATCGCAAACATTGAAACTCATTCGATGTGGTTACTTGAAGTATCTAGGTCCCTTTTGCAAGATAGGAAAACTGTCATCTTTTCGCATGTTAGCTGTTACACAATGTGTATAAGCCTATTTTGGTGTTTTCAAGGGGTCGTATTTGTGAAAATGAGTTTTTCTAACATTTTAAACATCCATCACACTCATTTCTAAAGTTTTAAGCATTGTCATGCAAGTTTCATCATGGTTGTCACAAAGTGTATCTTTAGGGTCACACTTGTCGTAAGTGGTTGTAAAGATGTCACACTTAGGGAATGTTGTTCACGTATCCTTGATGATCTATGTTGTTGTGTCATCACTTATTCTAAGTGTATGATCACAATCAAGTCTTATCACTATTCACATTAGCTTCATTGATCCCGCACTTAGTAAATTTCTAAAAAAATTTCGACCAAGCAACCTAGCCTCATCCGACCTTCCTAAACTGTGCATTGCGCATTCTAAACCCTTTAGCTATTCCCTTCCCCCTTGAAACTGTGCAATGCATAGTTCCTTCCTTTCAGGATTGCTACACTGCGCAGTTCCAATATTCAACTTGAGCCTTGGCTCCCAAAATTGCGCAATCCATATTCCCATCTTGGCCTCAACTGTACATTATGAAATCCTTAGCTTCAAGCTCAACCCTTGAGCCCTCAATCTATAAAATTGTGCAATGGCATAGTCTCCTCTATTTCCCAGAACTGTGCAATGGGTTGATTCAATGCCCATCCCCTCATCCTATCACACTGACCTTCAAAATTGTGTACTTTTCTCCCTTAGCCCAGCCTGGACTACACATTGCATAGTATCAAGGCTTAAGGCTTATCCCTCACTTCTTAAATTGCACAATTGTGTAGTCACTAAGCCCCTCTCCCAGCTTATCACTCGGTTCCATCTCAGTCAATGTATCGATATGCACTATCTTAGACTAAGGTTTTTTGTCAGACTAATGTTGTCTCGTCATGAGTGAATTGTAGATGCAAGTATCTTATCATGAAAGGATGAGATGATGAAGAAGGAGATGAATAAGGGAAACATGTTGAAAGTCCTCTTCGTAGCTGAGTATGCAAGCTAATCAACCAAGAGAATGAACAGGGGCACCAATTTATGACCACAACTCAAGACTTGAGATTATCGAAGACTCCTTACTATCAAGTCATAGATAGGTGGATAAAAGAAAACTCTTAAGTAAAGAAATAGCGAGGAGAGGAAAGAGTGGCTTGAAATTGCCATATCATCAAGAAGTCCATGTCAACAGTGTCATGCCATGTCATGAGTTATCACATGCCAAGGACACATTGATAATATGAAGAGTCATGTAAAGTCCAAAAGTCATAGGAAGTCAAAGAGTCATGAGGGTAGTCAAAATTCACAAGGAAGGTGATGCATCACTTCATGAGTTATATATACACCCTCATTGTATGAGCAAATAAATTTTCACCTTGGTTCCTCCCAGATAGAATTAGAGAGACAACTAGTTCTTTTGAGGAGTAAGGAGTGGCTCCAATGCTCCACTATTGGAGCTAGTGGTGTTCATTGTATACATGTGTCTTGGATCTTTTACTTAATATGAGAAGCCTCATGGCCAACATGTTCTTCCTGCATGGACTATGAATATTTGTAATACTATTTTGTGGATGTTTGTAATTCATGTTTGCTTTCATATGTGCTAGAGTAGTTGAACTATTTCAATTATTTTAGTACTTATCATATTGAGAATGTGTTGTAATGGTTACTATTGTTGTCAGATCCTTGTGGACTATTCCGTTGGATATTAGACAAATCTATCTTGTTGATTGATTGTATTGACTGTCACATCTATGTGGACTATTAAGCTGGATGTTAGACGGATCCTTCTTTGTTATGTGTGTCTCTACTAGGGTGGTACTATTACCTCTTTCTTAGAGGCTCACTTTATTTTCTCCCTCCACAATAGAAAAATCTTGACACACTTACATCTGAACATCCACCAGGCACACTCACTTTCTTTTCAAAGTAACATTTGCATTCCTCTCTCTTGATGATAGTTAGAGCCAAGGAAAATATTTAAGAAACCAACAATCATGCCATATTCCGGATGGGGATCCTATCCCAAATGATGTGAGGTCTAATTGGGACCACATATCAGGGAGACCCCCTTGAATGTTGGTGGGTCCAACACCATCAATAATACCTTGATCAATTAAACTATTGAGGAAAATTAAAGGTCTATTTAAATTACTAGGGGGTCATAGACACATAAAATCTTAAGTGCTCTTGAGTTGAGACCGAACAATACATTGATGTGGCAAGAAAGTTTTTGTTAGGAGAATTTATTACCAAACAAATGCAAGTTGCATAGTATAAGGATTTTTGGGCACTTGTTAAGAGCCAAGTTTATCCTACGAGTTATGAATGAGAACAAGAATTCATGTGGCATCATCTTCATCAAAGACATAGATTACAAGTTCAATAATATGCAACAAAGTTTAGAAGGAAACCAATCCAACCAGTTATTGACTAGTTTGATAGGAAGGTGATGTTAAAGTATGTTAGTGGGTTGTCTAGCCACATCAAAAGGAGGCACTTCCTTTTTAAGCCAAGACCGATGATACCTTAACGAGACATGAACAAGTCTAGTATATTGAAGGTATCCCCTTCCAAAACATAGGAAGGGAGACCCTATAAGGAAAATGAGATATTATTCAATGCCACACAAAAGGAATTACATTGTGAGCATACTGAGAAGGATGGTCATGAAAAGGAAATCTGTTGGAAATTTCTTCTCAAGCTATACTATAATGATATTCTTGAATGTTCAAAAGGTTGAAGAAAAGGAAATGAGAGCATCAAATTATATGATAAGTTTTAATGATGGTCTAGTTGAACTTTTTAGGTGAAAAATGTAATATTGTTGAGATAGATCCTCGATCAACTTGATTTTTGTTGATTGATTTAAAGTCCTTAAATTTATTTGCATAATTTAAAAATTGAGGGTACCTGGTAAAATAAGGTTATCAAGAGTTTAAGGAAGGATGCCGATGATACGAGTCACTATTTTCCTTTCCTATTTTGAGGACTTCAGGACAAAATCTATCGTTAAGAGGGGGGTATGTAGTGCTCTGATTTGGATGACTGGCCCTAATATTACATTAGGCTTGATATAGTCTTAGGGATTTCACATTGTTCTTTGAGGACCTCAAATCGAGGATCCAATTATTTGAATTTTGCTATTAGTGGATGTGATATTAATTATGATATGTCAGTTTGATGTTATGATGATAATGGACATGATGCATTTGTTTGATGGTTATGTCTAACCATATAATGGATTCATTATGTTGACTTGTTTACATTAGATTATTGCTTAAAATTAGTGGATATTTAATGGTGACGATTTATCATAGGTAATTGTATCGATGACTGATATGATGAACAAATATCACTGATAATTATTAAGTGTGGTAGGAGGCCACCCAGATGCAATTGAGTTGGATAAGTTGATGACCTTTAGTTTGTTTTAATTGCATACTATTACCTCAAAAATTTAAAGTTCAAATTAATAATTAGCTATGATTTATAATGGCATGTTAGTGGCTATAGGCACATGCTAGTTTCTTCGACAAACAACTCACACATGGGTGATGTGGATCTACAAATAGATGGAATTTAATGGGAGAGGTGGGACAACATTCATTATTTCAACCACTAGCACTCCCACTATGACTTGGGCTATAATATGTTGGAATACCTTTGCCTTGAAGATCACGATGTGTGAGGGTGAACCCCCGATTAGGTCGCTTGAGAGGATTTACTAGGGGGCGTGCATCAAGGCAGATTTATTGATCCAAAACACCATTGATCTCACTATAGAGGGTGACACAGGAGACAACAATGGTCTCCATCATCACACCCAACGTTTTCCCCTACTAGTCATAGGATCTTTGAAGGAAAAGCAATGCGTCACCTTTGGAAATTCAAAGGGAAGTCCTTGAAGGACACAATTGGCTTAGAACCATTGACATTAAGAAGAAACAAATTAGCATGGCACCCTTATAACTTCAAATGGAATTTCTTGAAGGTTGACACCAACTTGGCACCCTTGACATCAAGAAGAAAAGCTGAAAGATAATTAAGAGTTGATAATCAAACAATGATGAGAACTAATTCACACCATGTAGTATGTGAGGTTTAGAATAAAATTAACTACATCAAGAGTAAACCTTGGAATAAAGAGAGAATAGGAAGAATTATAAAAAAATAGATCAAATAAGTAATTATACCCTTCTCATGTTTAGAAAAAGTTAGCTAGATAATGTGCATTAAAATAACTCCAAAGTACACAAGTGTTCTAATGGAAAAGGGGATGGGACATATAGTTAATTGGAAACATTAATCCAAAGATAGTTTAAACTAATTAAGTAAAGAGGGTGGTGTATGAAATTAAAGAATAATAATTTCAAATTAAAGAAATTTAGTTTCATAAGAGAACCTCCATGTGGCAAGAGCACAATACAAGATACCCATCCAAGTGTTCAACTTGAGATAAACTAGGGTGTAGTTGGGAACAAAATCTAAGAGCTACCAGTTGATTTTAATAATGAACATAAAATAAGGTGTATGAAAAGGGAATCAAGAAACAACTAGGAGAAGAAACATGGAGTCATGTTAGGTGAGGGAAACTATGCTTTTTAATAATATTTTAAATAAATAGTTTAGGAGAGCCTTGGTGAGAGGTCGACACATGGGTGGGTGAATAATCAAACTTTTAATTAATAAAATTAAATATTTTTTGCATTAAGTGACAAGTGTCACCTATGAAACATTCTATAAAAGGAGAAAGCTACAAGAGGGGGGGAATTATTGCCCTATTATTGGATGGATTACATAATGCTATTATGAGAGTGACAAAGTCTATAGTGAGTTTGGTGTAGTGGAGGCCATCAGAGAGGGAACTCTTGAGCTAGGAGTGCTCTCCTCCAATGCTAGTATTATTCCTCTCCTTTACAGCCCAATTTCACCTGAGGGGTTTTTGGGGAAGAAGAGTACCCAAGGAGTAGGCTGGGAGGTCAATCGGTGAGTCGACGATGTTCAGTTGGGATGCAACATCCTTCACATATGTACATGGACAAGAACAAGGGAGCGCAAGAACTAACAAATATGAGATCGAGATTCCACCCCTTTGGGGAATGGTATCTTAGGTTTCCATAAAGTCTCTTGCATGGTTGTTGATTGTATACATTTATCAAATTGTAAAAGTGAAGGTTATAACATATAATTATAACTTTATGGTATGTTGATGTATGTGATTTAAAATTATTACGTGATTCACATGTTTGATGTGCCTTAATGATTATGTGATTCTTAAATTGAATGTTGCTAATGAATTTTTGGTTTTAAATGGAAACCTTTATGTGCTCATTATTTGTAACACAATAACATAGATTGCACCACTTATTTGTTATCAAAATATGAGCATGGTTTTCTGTATCTAATAACTTGTTGCTATTATCTTGAGTTTCATTTGTAAATTTAAAAAAATATTTATATAAATAAATAAAAATAAAAATAAATATATTCATATGTGTAAATGGTGTTATAGAAAAGGTCCCTACAGCCCACATGGAGAAGTACTGGGTCTGATGACTCCTTTGTTGAGTAATTCTTGAACCTTCTTCTTGATCTCTGCATTCTCTGATACCAAAAACTTATGCATACCAATGTTAGAAAGTGGGGCATCTTGCTGCAACTGTATGTCATGTCGTGTCTCCCTTTTTGAAGGCAATCCTTCAAGTTTTCTGAAACATTTTGTCATAAATATAACTTTAATTAATTAAATTTTAAGCATATTATTACATCATTTAAAAGCATTGGATTTATCAACATCCCTAGACTTTACATTCATGAGTACAAAGTTTATTGTTGACATTTATAAGTCTCTTCATTTTCCATGTGGAAACAAGAGATATGTTGGAATTCATGTGATGGGCTCTCACAATGTATTCAATTTCATATTTGAAGAGATGGCATTTGTTCTCCTCTTTGTAGAATATGGCTTTCCAGTCATAAATGTAAAAAATTCCCAACACAATTCCACATATGTCAAATTGCACTACATCTAATTCAACCTCATATCTAAATTTACAGGTGATTGGAAATCTGAGTTTACACTGCTTCGTTACTTGTATTTTTGCATCATCTCACACCCATCACAAAGGGCTAAGATTATACATGAGGTTTAGTTTCTAAGCCTAATTTATTAACAATTTATTCATATATGAGATTTACTTGGAAACCACTCTCAAAGAATGTGTTAACTTTAGTATAATTTTTTATGACTCTAATATGGGAAAGCTCACTTCTTTTTCTTTCATCATATTTAAAATCATAACTAGGAGTCTAAATAGTAGAGCTGGAACTAGCATGAGAATATGATATACCTTGTACTCCTATAGTTGTGATCTTTGTTTCATCACTTGAATCGAATCCAATATCTTGTTGAACATGTGGCAATATTCTTTTGTTTCCCCTTCTTTTTGAACTTATTTGGTCTCAATTCTGAATGTAGCTTCCAACATCTAGCCTCATCTTGTCCTTTTTTCTTACAATGAGTACATGCATATTTTCACCCTCTTTCTTGATAGTAGTTGCTCAATTTCCTTTGCCTTTTCCTTTTGACTTTCCTTTAGTAGTCTTATATTTCTTCTTCGGGAAATCATCACGAACATTCTTCCCCCTGGATTCAAGACTTGTATCTTGAACACAAACTTCATCCAAGTTAGTAAGATGGAACATAAGGATAGTATGTTGAAGATAGCTATGCAAACCACCAATATACTAGAGAAGAGTTTCTTATGTATATAACAAGATACCCAAAATAAAAGCTTTCTTCCTAAACTCTTGAGTGTAACTTTGAACAATCTATCCCTTACCTTGTATTAAATTTTTCTAGTCCACTATAGATTGTTGCGTTTAGCCTAATGGATATAATTTTTTTCTTAACACAACACTAAATTCATACCAAGAAGATATTACTTTACCATTTCAATGAGGTCTTCTTGAGTTTTTCTCTCCCAATAGACCAAGGATTTACCACTCAATAAGAGAGAAGTAAGTATGATATTTGCATTATCCTTCACAATATTCAAGATCCTGGAATAAAATTCTAGCTAATTGATCTAATTGTCCAACTTCTCTACATTAAGTTCACCATCATATGTGGGAAAATCAAACTTAACCTCAAGTTTTAAAAAAGATGATTTAGATGCAATTTTCTTGTAATGTTTATTTGAAGAAGTTTTTCTTGAACCAGAAGAAGAAGAGGAAGAAGATGATGGAGATGGAAGATTTTTATGAGGATCACCAACTCCTTCAAATTTTATCGACATTCCAGTCTCATCAATTTTTTTTCTCTCATGATACAATTCCTCCACCTTGGCCTTCATGGCCATGAATGCCTCAAGAAAATCCTCTTCAAAAGTGAAAGGGTTTTCTCCTCTTGGTGGTGCCATTTCTTGCCTTTGGGTTGCTCACCTTGAACCAATTTTTGGGTTGAATTCTTCCAATGATCCTTCTCCTCATTTAATATTTAATCCAGTAAGCATCCACATTCACAAACCTAACACACATACTTAGATACCAAACTTGATCCAAGTTCTATGACTTGATTTGTAGTGATTATGTGTGGTTAAATTAATAAGTGAAATTAAGACTATACTTGAAGAAATAAAGGAAGAAAATAAATACTCAAGAAGAAATCAGGTTGTTGATAGAGTTCACCCAGTGTGGGCTATATCTTCGGGCCAACTTCCATTGAGTGACCACTTTATTAAGTGACACAAAGAATGAAGTTTAGAATCACCAAGTATCTAACTTGCAACCATTCTCATCCTCTTATCTTCTACAAAGATGGTGGTTTTTATAAAAAACAATTTTGCCTCCTTGGATAGCTAAAACAAGGCTCTAAAACCTTATTTCCCAAAACACAGAGTTTACACATAGCTTAAAAGCACTTTGCTCAATAGTTTTTTCACAAATCCCATTGGTGGCATAGTGGTGAAAGCACTTTGCTTTAAATAGGTGGATCGTAGGTTCGACCCCACGATTTGTTGGGATTTTTCGAGACATCCTTGTAACTGTTGAAAATGCAACAAGATGATGGAGCTTAGTGAAAAGAAGTCGCCTTCACTAAGTGGGCCCACAAGTTATTTTTGGCGCAAAGTTTATTTTTAGACTATGTCTATTTTTAGACATATGGATCATGCTCTATGAGTTGCAGGATGCTATTTGTGGATGATTGGTCATGTTGGTAAAAATAGATGGACCTCTATTTTTAGACATATGGGCAGAGTCTATTTTTTAGACTGCTAGGCTAAAAATAGAACACTCGAATATTATTAGCTCTTAATAATATTTGGACTATAAACATTATCTTTTTCTCTTGGAGCATTTCAGTTCGAGCTACAGATGTGGCACATGCAATTGCCAGAAGGAAATATGGTTTTGTTATGGGTTACTTGAGCTATTTCATGAAGGACTTCAATTATAACTTCAGTGATTGAGTTCTGTGGAGTTGAATGAGGAGTTGATGGAGTTGTGTTCAATTTGACTTAGTTGAACTAGTTGTATTTAGTCTAACTAAAAAATAGACTAAGTGATGAGTCGTGTGAATTAGTTATTAATTAATTCACTAATTATTAACTCATAAATCAACTGAAGAATACATCAATTAACTCAGTGCATGGATAGTTCAGTGGAGACAAGTGTTAGAGGTGAGTGAAAGGGCAAGACAGCTGTCAGTTGTGACTATAGTTGTGCATGAGATTTTCACAATCAATGGATTGAGTATTGCCAATGAGGATTGCGTGGTATATCCAAGGGAAATAAGAATTTGGATCATTTCATTCATCAGTATTCTTATGCAGGATTGCGCAGTGGAGGCAGGCAAGCAGCGGAGGAGATTTGAACCTGTGATTGATTCAGATCTGAGCTAGTTTGTGTGTAGCAGGTGGAGATAGTACTGAGTACTTGTGAGGAGTGTTGTACTATGTATTGTTACATTTTCTCAATCAATATAATATACAGATAGTTGGGGGTTTTCAGTTGTATGCTTTCCCCGTGATATACTATGTTGATATGTGTGATTGATGCTTCAATGTGCGCATGCGATTGTTTCTTAATTATGCAAAATTGATGATCAATGTAGAGGAGGTTATGTATTATGCATGATTCCGCAAATAGTGTATAATCAGGATAATATTTCTGAATACGTGTCATATTATTCAAAATTTCTACATGGTATCGAAGTTGGTTGATTTGTACAAAAAGTTCTACAGGATATCAAAGCGAAGTTGATCATCGGATCTATTATTCAGAAAGTGTTTACATTTTATTTCTTTAGGTAGAGTCTATAATCGGGCTAGGTAGCCTCTGAATTCATCCTTCTTTTGGAAGGTGAGATATGTGGTGAATTCCCATACAGTCGATCTCTGTACGAGAAATACTTTGTTCTCACGAATTTTAGATCAGAAGCGGTTGAGTTTTGAGCTGGTGGAATTCAAATTTGTAGCAATGTTTTCTGGGTGTCAAAGTTGAAATGTCTTTCAACGGATTGCGATTGGAGTATGCCCTTGAGGGCAGCTCGAAATATATTGCATGGAAGGATAGGATGGAGGCGGTGTTAGATGATAATGGGTTGAAGGAGTTCATAGATGCGGATGTCCCAAAACCTACTGATGCTACTCAAGTCGGGGATTGGTAAAAGAAGACAACAAAGTGCCGAAGGATTCTGTTGGAGGGCGTGAGGGATCACATTGTGTCCAACCTCCATGGAAAGGCTTCTCCATACTTGATGTGGAAAGTGTTGACAGATCTATTCCAAAGAAAGAGCGACCAGAGGAAGTTGGCGCTCAAGGATAAACTCAGAAACATAAAGTGTGAGAAAGGCGACATTATGCCCAAGTATCTCACGAAGTTCACCCAATGCTGGGATGAGCTGGGAAGTGTGGGGGTGACTGTCGATGATGAGGACTTGGTGAGCTTGGCTCTCCTAGGTCTTCCAAAGAGTTGGCATTCTTATTATGACTCTGTCAATGGTCGGGAGAAATTGCCAGGATGGGAGAGACTTTCGTTGGATCTTGTGCAAGAGGAGATCAGGCGGAATACAAGGGACGGATCTTCATCAAAGGCATCTGATGAAGAAAATTGCGCTTTGGCTGCAAAATAAGGGGAAGAACAAGAAAGCTTCTCATTCTAGTGTGAAAGGCAAGAAGCAGGACATATCCAAGGTGAAGTGCTTTCACTGTCACCAGCATAGACATTATGCCACAAATTGTCCGCGGAAGAAGAAAAATAAGCAAGCTGCTAGATCTGTAGTGGGAGAGGCCTTAGCCTCGCAATTTGAGTTGGATTTTTTGCTAATAACATGCTTGGTATCAAGTGTGATGGGATCGGTATGGTTCTTGGATAGTGGTGTGTCTTTTCACATGACAGGAGATCTAGATTTGTTTTCTGATCTGAATGAGAAAGATCTTGGAGTGCACATCGAGATGGGTGATGATGGTAGATACAGTGCAACCGGTATCGGTACCATTTCCTTTTGAGAGGGAGTCTGGTAAACCCTTCATATTGAAGGAAGTGATGCATGTTCCAGGATTGAAGAAGAATCTTATCTCTGTGGCGATGTTAGAGGACAAGGGATATGATTTTGTTTTCAGCGAGGGAAAGGATTTCTTGCACAGTAAGACAACTGGAGAAACCCGGAAGATAGGGGTTCGAGTCAAGAACCTTTATCATTTACATGTATATGGCTGCTCAACAATGGAATGCAAGGCAGAAGGAGTGGTGAGTTGGGATGATGGTGAGCTATGGCACCGGAGATTGGGCCACCTTCACCATGGAGCCTTGAAGATACTGCAACAAATTTCTACTGGGCTTCCTAAAGGAACCCTTGCGCAGTCAGATCAGTGCAAGGGGTGTACTTTAGGAAAATTTGTGAAATCCACCTTGCAAGAGAAGGATAGTTGCGCCACGATGATCCTTGAGAGAATTCACACAGACGTGTGTGGACATTTCTCAATAGCTTCAACAGCAAAGAACATGTACTATATGATCTTTGTTGATTATTTCTCCCGAAAGTGTTGGTTCTTCTTCATGCAGAAGAAGAGCGAGACATACTCAAAGTTCTGTGAGTTCAAAGCACTGGTTGAGAAGGAATTGGGGAAGAAGGTGAAGGCTCTTAGGAGCGATAATGGTGGTGAATTCATCTCTGGAGAGTTCAAGGACTTTTGCAGTGCAGAAGGGATTTGAAGAGAGCTCATAGCTCCCCATAACTCACAACAGAATGTGGTTGCTGAGTGGAAGAACAAAATGATCGTGGGTGCTGCACGGGCGATGTTGCATGATCAAGGCCTATCCCTTCACTTGTGGGTGGAGGCATGCAATACTGTAGTATATGTGCAGAACCGTTGTCCTCACAAGATACTTGGCATGAGTACACCCGAGCAGGCTTATTCTGGTAAGAGGCCTGATATTTCTCATTTGAGGATTTTTAGTTCTCTTGTTTACATGCATGTGACGAAGGATGCCAGGAAGAAGTTGGAGCTGATTGCAGAGGTTGGGATATTTGTGGGGTACACTGATACGCCCCACAACTATCGTGTGTATTTTCCAGGTAGTTGCAAGACTGTTGTGCGACGGGATATCAAATTTCAGGAGGAGAAAACCATGAAGTGTTTGCTTGAGAGGGAGCCACACTTGCATACATATGAGGAGCTATTAGTTCCTAAGGATGAGCTCCAAGATGTGGGTCAGCCACAAGATTAAGTTCATGGAGTGGAAGAGACCACTCATGTAGCGCCAACCATCAGAGGGCGAAAGCGCACTACAGAAGCTTAGCACCTGGCTCAAGATGCAGAGAAGGTTGTAGGACCACCTACAACAGAGCGCAGGCAGAGACAGTCACCGGATTGGTACACTAGATACATGGCTCTTGTGAGCAAATGTGTCATGACTGAGCCATCCTCTTTCGAGGAAGTTGTGGAGGATCTTGCATGGGTAGATGCCATGGTGGAAGAGTATGATTCGATTGTCAGAAACAGTGCATTGGAGATTGTCCCAAGAATGGAGGGGAAATCAGTGGTGGGTTCAAGATGGATCTACAAAGTGATGCAGATGGGGTGGCACATCCATCAGATGGATGTGAAGACTACGTTACTTCCTGGAGGTTGGAGGAAGGAGGTTGCTACTTCAGCGGAGGTAGTGGATGCCACTGTTTATCGACAGTTGGTGGAGTCGCATGTGTGCAAGCTCAAGAGAGGCACATCGAGATATGGTTCTTGGTACAGATAGGAGGATGCAGATTGGGCAGGGAGCCGAATGGATCACATCGACATCAGGTACCATCATATAAGAGATTGTGTGCAGCAGAGAATCATGTTACTTTCATATATTCCCACGGAGGATCTAGATGCTGATATCTTGATGAAGACGCTCACCAGGAGAAAATTCGAATACCATAGAGGCAGGATAGGGGTTGCAGATAATCCATATCTTGTTGAGAGGGAGTGTTGAAAATGCAAAAATATGATGGAGCTTAGTGAAAAGAAGTCGCCTTCACTAAGTTGGCCCGCAGGCTATTTTTGGTGCAAAGTCTATTTTTAGACTATGTCTATTTTTAGATCATGGTCTATGAGTTGCAGGATGATATTTGTGGATGATTGGTCATGTTGGTAAAAATAGATGGGCCTCTATTTTTAGACATATGGGCGGAGTCTATTTTTTAGGCTGCCAAGCTAAAAATAGAACAGTCGAATATTATTAGCTCTTAATAATATTTGGACTATAAACATTATCTTATTCTCTTGGAGCACTTCAGTTCGAGCTACAGATGTGGCACATGCAACTGCCAGAAGGAAATACACTTTTCTTATGGGTTGAGCTATTTCATGAAGGACTTCAGTTAGAACTTCAGTGATTGAGTTTTGTGGAGTTGAATGAGGAGTTGATGGAGTTGTGTTCAGTTTGACTTAGTTGAACTAGTTGTATTTAGTCTAAATAACAAATGGACTAAGTGATGAGTGGTGTGAATTAGTTATTAATTAATTCACTAATTATTAACTCATAAATCAACTGAATAATACATTAGTTAACTCAGTGCATGGACAGTTCAATGGAGACAAGTGTTAGAGGTGAGTAAAAGGGTAAGACAGCTGTCAGTTGTGACTATAGTTGTGCATGAGGTTTGCACAATCAATGGATTGAGTATTGCCAATGAGGATTGCATGGTATATCCAAGGTAAATACGAATTTGGATCATTTCATTCATCAGTATTCTCATGCAGGATTGCATAGTGGAGGCAGGCAAGCAGCGGAGGAGATTTGAACCTGTGATTGATTCAGATTTGAGCTAGTTTGTGTGTAGCAGGTGGAGATAGTACTGAGTACTTGCGAGGAGTATTGTACTATGTATTGTACATGTTCTCAATCAATATAATATATAGATAGTTGGGGGTTTTCATCTATATGGTTTCCCCGTGATATACTGTGTTGATATGTGTGATTGATGCTTGAATGTGCGCATGCGATTGTTTCTTAATTCCGCAAAATTGATGATCAACGTAGAGGAGGTTATGTATTATGAATGATTCCACAAATAGTGTATAATAAGGATAATCTCTGTGAATAAGTGTCATATTATTCAAAATTTCTATAGTAACAAAGTTCAAATAATAGTGATTTGTTCTACCAAAACAAAAATGAGCCATGGCATGTTGGTAAAACATTGCACTTACAGAGGGGAAGTCGTAGGTTAAAACCCATGGACTTCCATTTATGGATCTTTCATTGTAACAAAATATAAATATGCAAACCTTGTCTTGCCACATAAAGGTTGTTTTTGGTGTAGTGGTTGAATGGTTTTTGCAACAAGGTGGAGTTTTTTGCTTCAACGCTGACCGCTATCTTCTGCATGTCTTCCATTGTGGCCGGTTCTCTCTCTCTTAATTGATAAGCCATGTCAGCGTCAAAAACATCCAGAAACTTCACTATGGATAGCCCCACAGGTGGCCTTAGATGATCCGGAATTTCATTATAAACATAATTGGATCTAATGCAATAGTCTTGGACCGACTCACCAGCGTTTCATTTGATTTTCTCATATTCAACCAGAATTTGGAGAGGGTTCTTTTTCACTTCCCAGCGGCCTAGAAATTGTCTTTGTAGGTCAACCAAGGTAGCGATATGTGCAACCGGAAAACCTCTGAACCATTTCCTCACTTCACCTGCAAATGTCTGTACAAAGAGTCTCATTGCCACATTCTCCGCATCGATCTCATGAAGTTCATAGAAATCTTCCATTCTGTCCACATGTTGCTGAGCGGTAATGCTGTTAGGAGTGCCATCAAAAAATGGGATTTTTCTTTGATAATCTGCGGCTATATCATCTAAAACTTGAGGCAAGACAAGAGGCGCAAAATGAGCAGCCATCACTCTTGGTGGGTTTGGCCTTGGAGGTGTTGGAGGAGTGTGTGCAGTTTGTAGGGGGCTAGCAATTGGAGTTTGAAGCTGTGCCACAATGTAATTATCAATTGACTGGTTATCCCTTTCAGTCTCCAAGTCTACAAGAAACTATGGATTGGGGACAATAGAGTCAACCGCCCTTTCGGATTTGGTCTTGAACAATGATATTTCGAACTGCTCATCAAAATCTAGCTCTTCAAGATATTCAAAAATGTCAGGACATGAATGGGATTTGAACACGGGAGATATAGAGCTGTCTTGACGACGAAGTCTTGGAATCAAATTGGGATTTTCGTAGATGTGTGGAGGATCTGGATCTGGATTAGCTCTGGTATATCTTCTAGAAGCCAGCGTGCTATTAAGAAAAATCAAAAGGACACGACCAACTCACTCAACATATCCAATTCTGAACTTGTCATTCAGAAGCTTAGAATTATCAAGAAGTAAGGGGTGCAATATCTTCCCCAGCGGAGTCGCCACTATGTTAGCACCTAAATCTGCCTTAGGCTGAAGGAAGGAAAAATTCAGGGTAACCACAAACCACGCTCAGTCCGGTAGCTAGCCCTACCAGAATAGGAGAGGGATCTCTCCGTGTCATGCTCAGTGAATAAATAAACGATATGGTCTGAGATGACTTACAATGAAATATTGATTTTAGGATAGGTAAATAAATATCGAAACTAGAAGAAAATTTTGATAATTGATTGAGTTTCTGGGATGCATGGGACCAACGAACAACAATGAGCAGAGAATTTAACACAAAGGCACAGATTACTTCGTGAGGCAAGAAAATTTCACTGGAAATGAATATGAATGAACTGTGAAACATAACGAAATACATATGAAACATAAAGAGAACACATTTGCTACACTCACACCACATGAATCTCATGAACCAGAGCCACTGCCTTTCATTAATTCTCTGCCAAAATATACAATGAAGAACTAAGTTTCTCTCCCACAGTCTCCCAAAAATTACAACCAACCCTTTGAAAATGGTTTTGCATACAATAAATAGACTATGTCAGTGGGAAATAGAACGAACCATAGTTGGGCAGTTTTTTAAATGATTACAAACTAGAAATGGAAAGCCAACCATTAGTTACAGGTGCAGTGTTACAAAAATGACAAATGGCTTGGGTGACCGCTCGCCTTCCTTTTCCACTTGGATAGAAGCCAACCTTTAGTGAAAATACTCTTTAAACTTTGCCTTAGTTGCTGAAAACATATAGTTTAAATGAGCGGGCCCACTAGGAGAAAGTCACGAATCAAAATGTCGCGGAGCGGAAGTGATTTTGGCCTTTGGGTCTATATGCGTCGTGCCCAAATCTATATGCATTGCACCACTTTGGAGGCGACTTTGAGGTACCTGCTGGAGTCCAAATTGTGCTCAAGTGTACTTGTTGGAGATCCCTACCTGTCTAATTTCCAACCCAAGTGGAATTTATGAATTTGGTGCTCATTTTCCCCTCCAAAACTTCATTCTCCCAAGACTGCTTCTTGTGTGTCAAAATAGGGGCAGAGAGGTCATTTTTTGAGTGTTTTTGACCTCCTGGGGACTCAAAACTTGCCCAAACTTCTTGTCCATGCACCAGTAGTCATGATTTTTCATGCTAAATCCAAAATTGCAAACCATTTGTGATTTGGAGCTCCCAATCCTAAGCGTCGTGCCAGTGGCGCGGCACACAGGGAGAAAAACCCTATTTTGTGCCCAAAAATTTGTCATGTGACCAAAATTGCCCCAAATTTCTTAAATTTGGGTTGAAGGTTCCCTATGAGGTACTATGCTAGGCCACAGAGGCTTCAGCCAAGATTCAAATCCGATCTTTCTCCTTTTTCCTCTTTTGTCTCTTTGTCGCTCTCCCCAATTTTTCCTTCAAACTCCTTATCCGAGCCTTTGAACTCATATTTCGTGTCTTGTAGTGATAGACCATACACCTTAATATGGTTTTTTCCTTGTCGTCCTTCTCTAACAACCTCTCAAGGTGGATGTTGATTGATACGCTTGAGCCAAGACTCTCAGTCATTGTTAATCTCTTGTTCTAATGGAGTGAGCTCAATCCTCCTATGTTGGGCAACTTGGCGTTTCTCACGGATGTTTTGCAGCTCCATGATCTCATGCTGGTCCTCGACCTATTTTTTCCTCTACTCCAAATACCTGATAATCCACTTAGCCCTCTCCAAATTAAGAGACAAGGCTTGGATCTCCGTTTGCTGCTCCTGGATGGTCCTTCTAAGTTTGGCACTCTCCACATCTGTACCATCATCATGAATGAGGATGAAGTTGGCATCTTGTTCACCTGATGGCCCCTCGTCATGCATGGGCCTCTTGCCCTTGTCCTGTACCTGTGTTTCCGATGTCGGAAGCGAGGCCCCTTCCACCCCCGGTGGAGATAACACTCGCTTTGCTGCTGCAAACTAATGTCTACTGCCTATCTGATAGGTGATGAATACTAGCATAGTAGTGGTCTCTTGGTGCTCATACTGATGAGAAGGACCACCTATCTCATGTTCAACCTATGATAATACCTGTGAAGTGCTGAAGAGGTCACGGGAGATGAAGTCATCCCAGGTAATGCCCTGTAATCCTAGCTGATGATCCACCAAAATCTTAATTAGAGAAAAATGATAAACACTGTTAAGTTGCTGCTGAGGGGTTTTGTGTTGCATGAAGGTGTTCATCCTCTCTATGTTCCTGCAAACAAAAAATGGGATGTTCATCATCCATACCCTGGTAAAGTGCATGAGCAACCTAATGTGATAGGCATATAGACGAGAGAACCTCCCCTCACAGCTGAAATATTTCATGATCAACTTCATGAGTGGAGCATATTCATCTTTCAAATATCTGAATGGAAAGACTCTTTGGAGCTGCCTCAAGAAACTGGCCTTAATGTAAGGCTCATAATGTTGCTGATCCACCTTCTATTTCTTGTGCCATGGTTCTCCAACGTTCGGTATGCCGGTTGCTAATGAGACAGTTTCAGGTGTCAATGTGAAGGTTACCCCGACCAAGATAGAGTGATCTCCATGTAGGTGAAGCACAAAAAGACGGGTCAACTCATGATGAATTCGAACACTAGCCACCTTCTCACAAAACTCAAAACATGATAGATGCTGGAAACATGACATAGCAAGAGGGCGGGCCTGCAATTTTGTGAGGGTGGTTGGTTCATCCCTAACATGTTTTCCACTTTTATGATGTCTCCAGGGAGCCTGTTCTTCCGAGGATGAATCACTTTGGGTTTCCATCTCATACTCCGATGAATGCTCAGATGCCATGACTGTTGTATATGGACTGTGCTTGGGTGTCCCTTTGATGATGTTAGTGAAACTGTGTGATGTTGTGATCTCTGCCACCAAGGGGAACAATGCAAAAAGGGAGTGTTAGGAAGGGGAATAATATGATGGGATTAGGGGTTATGGGGGAAAATTTTGTTTAGGGACATGTAGGAGGGTTTGGGGATTTTATAAGGTAGGGTTTTGGGGTTTTACATTGAAAAATGAGTGGAGGGGATAGGGAATATGGGTTTAGTAGTTTTTTAGGGTAGGGAAAATAGGGAAAAATGGGATAGGGGGGAAGGGAACAATGGAAAGAAGGGGAAAATGAGAGGTGAAAGAGGAGCCTTGGCATCAACACAACAAGTTTGCAACCCTAGCAACAATGGTTTTGATGATTTCAAGTGGTAGGGTTTAGGCGTTTTTATTGCAATTATCAACGGCCATAAACCATCATCATATCCACAAAATTTGATGAGCAAGCAAGATGTCGACGCTACCTAGCAATTGGAAGGGATTCAAAGCGATTTGATGCAAATTTGGCACAAATTCGGGCCTTTGTGGGTGTGCGCCGCGCAACAAACCCAGTGTGCCGCACTCTGTATGTGCGTCGCGCCGGTGTATTTTCACCACTGCGGGGTTGTGCTCTTTGCGCCGCGCTCTCTATGTGCACCGCGCCCCTCTGTCTGTGCACCGTGCCCTTGAAAACTCCTCCAATCTCACTCCAAACACGCACTAGCTTCTCACAAACACTTAGCAAATATTTCTCTCTATCCTTGGTGTTCACAATGACTTTGTTTCTTGTGGGAATCCTTTATAAAGACATTGGGAGTCATGGGTTTGATTTTTGTTTCTTCAAAACCCATTTTGCTAATGTTTTGTTTTGGCACTTTTTCCCTGATTTAATGCAACTTTGTATTTCAGTTTTCCCTTTGAATTTTTAGCTAAAATGATGAAATTTTTGGCACTTTTTACAAGGGTTGCATGACATGTCATTTGGCCAAGGAAACCATGACTGTTCCTGAAGAGATCAACTGGATATTTTTTTGAAAATTATCACAAATGACGCACTCTTTGACTTTTCTTCAAAACAGAGTTTTGAAGAACAGTTGTAATATGTCAACATGACGATGAAAATCTTTGAATCAAAAATTTGTAAGGGCCTCCCTCTAGCCTGCATGGCTTTATTGGACATGGTTGAAGACCAAATTGACTAATCCCTAGACCTAATGACTGAAAATGACTCTCGTCCATTAAAAGATCGAACATTGACTGTCATGGACTTTAATGAACATTGACAAAAGACCTAAGCCAGCAGGTGCCAGACATGAGGGGAAATGACTAACGAGACCTTTTTCGTCAGATTATGGAGCGAGACTCCTAAAAATTAGATGCAGAAAGAGTTTGGATCTCTGACAGAGGACTGACAAGACTGACTCTAACATTGGCTCCAATGGGGGATGGTAGCTCCTTGGAGGTGCCGAGAACAACAGATCTTTGGAAGAGCTAGACAGTGCCTTCATCCATTGGGCTATGGAGTCATTATTTCGACAAACAACACAAGACTCTGACTCATTTATGAAACTAAAATGACCAAAAAACTGACTCAAATTTGATATTGAAATGACTTGAAGACTAAGTTGACAAACTCTAACCAAACTGAAATAAAATGGTATTTACAGTGATAGTGGAAGCAGTGTCAATAACTCAGAAACGGTACCGCTTGAGCAGCCAACCATTGATCGACCCTCCTGGACAATATTCCCCGTTCATTTCCTTTAGAAGAAAGGCATTCTGACCCTGATATGTTGCAATCTTGAAAGGACCTTTCCAAAGATTCTTGAACTTACCGTGATTTCCTTTTTCCTCATTCCTTGCATCCCACTTCAGCACCACATCATCCAACTGAAATTTGTCCGCCTTTACTTTTCTGTCATAAATTTTCTTAATCTTCTCCTACAAATTGGATGTGTTTTGGAAGATTTCTTCTTTGGTCTGTTGCAAGTGGACCATTTGATTCAACCTTCTCTGCATAGGATCGTCTTCACTGCCAGCCTCCTGAAGAAGTTTGACTATCGGGGCTGCGAGAGAGGTAGGAAACACTGTATCAACTCCATAAACAAGCTCAAAAGGTGACATACCAATGGATTTCTTCTGACTGACCCGGTCTGCCCAAAGTGGATTGACCAACCTCTTATGCCAGCTCTTCTTGTTTATTTCTAGCAGCTTCTTAATGATGTCGACCAATGATTTATTAGAAGATTCCGCCAATCCATTGCCTTGCGGATGATAGGTAGTTGAGTGTCCCAAAATGATGTGATATTTATGACAAAAATCTACCATCCTTTTTGATTTGAAAGCTGTTGCGTTATCAGTGATTAACTTGTTCGTGCAACCAAAGCGAGACAAGATGTTATTTTCAAGGAATGAAATAATTACCGCATCTGTAGCTTGTCTGGTGGGAATTGCGTCGATCCATTTTGTGAAATAATCTGTCGCTGTGAGGATCCATCTATGATGACCGGAAGAAGCGGGATGAATTTCACCAATGAAATCCAGCACCCATTGCTGAAAAGGGGCACTCACCTCCATGGGATTAAGTGGAAAAGGCTGTAACTTATGCCTTCCTTCGAAAATATGACACTTATGAGAGCTCTTGACCATCTTATATACATCAGCAAACAATGTCGTCCAATAGTATCCCGCTCTTAGGACTTTATTTGCTGTTGATTTCCAAAAAAGGTGACCTCCATGGTCTCCCTTTTGGCAATCCTCCATGACCTTCTTTGCTTCTTTTTACACCAAACAATTTAATAGAACGCCACCGTGGTCTTTCCAATAAAGTGCATAATTTAGAATGCAAAACTTGACAGCCTTCAATTTGAGAGTTCTAGCTTTGTTTTTAGTCATGCTGGGTGGTGGTGACAATTTTTTAAGCACGTATATGATATCTGAATACCACTAAGAAAGAGAAAACATTTTAGATACCTGAATTGATGATCCTTCCTCATTCTCATTGGACATAGCAGTGATCAGATTTATGTCCAAGGTGTGAAAGTTTGATTCAGCCATTAACTTTGCCAATCCCTGTCCTTTAACAAGCTTTGTGGGCTTTATTTCCACATCATATTCCAAAAAAGCTGCAATCAACTTGCCTTTTCTTCCTTCCAGATCGGTCTGCACTAAAACATCTTTGACATCAATGTTAGGAACATAGGCCAAAATATGATAATGTAGAATATATACCCGAAAATCTTTCAATGCTTTCAAAAGTGCAAGGGCTTGCTTCTCAATGATGTTGTATTTTAAGGCTGTATCTCTTATAGCTCTGTTGAAGAATGCAATGGGTCTTTTATGCTCCGAAGCAAATGAAAACAATATGAAATCCTGAGTGTAGTCCGGGCTGACTAGAATGAGAGCTGAAGAAAGAGCCAATCTGACTAAATTGAAAGATTTTACAGCCTCCTCCGTCCATTTTACTTGGCTATCCTTCTTAAGCATGTTTGTAATCTCTCTTAGGTGTTCAACAAGATTAGGTACAAAGCGGCGTAGGAAATTCATTTTACCATTGAAAGATTGAATCTCTTTCTTATTCCCGGGCAGATCGATTTGCTGAATTTCTTGTACACGTGCTGGGTCAATACGGATGCCATCTTTTGAGATAATGTGCCCAAGTAGTTTGCCTTCCTCCATGGCGAACAAGATATTTTTCGGATTTAGTGACAGGCCATATTTTCTGCACTTTTGAAAGACAAATTTTAGATGGTACATGTGTTCTTCATCAGATTTGGAAAACACCGTCAAATCATCCAGGTACACAACCAAAAAGACATCCTTCTCATTTGCGAAATCCAAGTCCATTGCACGCTGAAATGTGGCACCGCGTTCTTCAAACCGAAAGGCATTTTAGCGTAATGAAAAGTTCCCCATGGAGTGGTGAACGCTGTCTTGTCTCGGTCATCTTCATGGATAGAAACTTGGTTATATCTGGAATAACCATCAAGTGTGACATACGAGATGCTCCCACTACTCGCTGAAGTATATGTCCATTTTGGGCAGTGGATTTTTTCTTTCAACGAAACTATTGAGATTTCTAAAATCAATGCAAGTGAATACACCTGTCTTCTTTCGTACACACCAAATAGAATCCAATCCGAAAATATGATGGACAAATTTCTGATTGTACAACCTATTACTCCTTTCATTGATGGCAGCAGCTTGATTTTGCCTTCTCAACTTCTGTCTGAAAGGTTTCTGATTGGGCTTAATGGGTATAGTGTGCTGAATTATATTGGTATCATATGTCTTTAAGTCAGAATAGTCCCAAGCAAACACGTCTGCAAATGTAGACAACAAACTGATATATTTGTCCTTGATATTTTGTGGCAATGCTTTAGACAGTTTTACCATTTTAGGATGAGCAGTTGTTCCAACATTGACCTCTTCCACACCCTTCTCTATTGGCTGCAATGTTGGTTTGCGGGCTACATCATCTTGATCAAAGAGTTCTTCTAAAGGTATCAAGCTTTTAGGAATAATGTTATTCTTTAGCTACAACATGTCCATTTGATTGATCTGCACATCATATGTACCATTACCTTTACCATCGTCATTTTCTACATCAATTGAGGTTTCTTTGAACTTACCTTTGTTTTGCAGAAAATAATCAATCTCCTCATCATCTTGGAAAACTTGCCAATATCTCTGATTGTCCAGGATGGTTGGACAATGCTTGACATGGATTTCGAATTTATTACTAGAGTTCATTGGGATCTTCAAACTACTTGCTGCCTTAGCAAGAGCATCAACAATGCTATTTTGTATACGAGGCACACATGTCAAGGTGTATTCTGAAAATAATTTTAGGATTTCTAGGACTGCATTCCAATTAGCCCGCATCCGAGGATGCTTTGCTTGATATTCACGTCTAACATGCTTAATCACCAATTCAGAGTCGCCATATACTGCAATCCTCTTAGCATCCAGATTTCTTAGAATTTTTAGGCTAGAAATTAGAGCTTCATACTCAACTTCATTATTTGAACAATCAAAAGCTAACTTGTAAGAGCATACCTCCATGTTACTAGGCACTTTGTTCAGGGCGGAGAAAGGATTGCGTACCCAAATCCCAATTCCATCGCCATCATTTCCCACTGCTCCATCGAAATCCATGGTCCACAAACCTTCTTCCTCCTCTTGAAAGTGTTGAAAATCTATTTGTTGTGTTTTGTCTGCTTGCTGTCCATTACTTTCAACTGAGTACTCAACGGTGTTTCGCTGTTCTTGTCCTTCTCTCTTTAAAATTCCTCTGAAATTTTCTGTTATTTCTAGAATATCATCTGCTTCTACTAACTGACTATCGATATCATTGAAACTATCAGAATACAAAACAAAAGACTCTAAATCTATATGTACATAATTAATTGGATGATTTATTGGTTTCTCCTTGCTTGTAATCATGTATTTCATTTTTTGTTCCCGATACAGTTTCCTCATTTGGCCAAACACCGAAATCAATGCATAGGAGAAATCTAGTTGCAGTGTCCCTTTCAATTTTGCTAACCAAGACCTGGAAAGAAGCATGCCAAACCTCGGAGGAATATCTGCTACAACAATATCCATCAAAACATTGTTTAATGGGAGTTGATCCAGAATCACAACCAAGTCTTTGATCAGCTCGATACATCTTACTCAGCTGGAATCAAATGAATAGAGATCATGGTATTGCTCGGTGATGTCCAGACCCAGCTTATCCATGATAGCCTTGGGCATGAGATTTTGAGAAGCTCCGGAATCAAACATGGCATTATGTAACACAAAATCATGCAATCTTAAACTGATATGGAAAGGTGGCACATCACTATCAGGAGAATCACCATTAAATGCTGGCCCAAAAAACATTTCGGGTTGATCATCTTCAACATTCACCATGTCAGACATTGGGTCCAAATTCAAAATTTTAGATACTTGCCTTTTATAACTGTTGTTCCTCATTATTTTAGTCAAGGGAATGGATACCTTCAATTTAGAAATTTCATTCTCTAAATTAAAAGCGGGGATCTTTTCTACCTCTTTGGCTGGGGCTTCTTTCCTTTCCTTTTCTTTCGATGCAATTGGCTAATTTGATTGTTCTGCTGATGGTGATTTGATGCTATCCGGACCAACCACCTCCTTTCCTTTCCTTTGTGTAACTGATGAATCATTCTTTGATGTCTCACCATCCTTCCTCCTCTGAATTGATTTAACCGGCATGTCTCTGTTTCTAAGTGAACATCGTTGCTGCTGGGCGGACAGAGCATTCATATAGCCTCATTGGTACTCATCTGATTCTTCCTCCAAAACGGTGTCATTGGCTAGATTTAAATCTGCATCTTTATGTACAACCGAGCTTTCTGCATACTCCTCATCCTCAGTAATATAAATAGGCAAATCATCTGGAGTAAAGAAGTGGTTTTCCTCACCTATTATATTCCCGTCCTCATCCGGCTCCGGTCCATGCACAAAATTTTGCTGCAAAGGTGGCTGTACTGGCTACTGCGCTGTCTACTCTTAGGCTTGATGATCTCTATGCCTTATTCTATATTGTGGCTATTGTTGGCCATGGAAGTTAGGATTTCTAACTTGTGGCTCAGGTTTTTCAAGTTTCACCCTTTCAAGCATCTGCTCTACCTTTTGGAGTAATTGATCTACCGAGGAAGATTCTTCTTTTACGGTGACCTTCTTTTCTGCCTTTGCTCTAGCCCTCTTGGTTAGCAGATTTGCTTCAACGCTGACCGCTATCTTTTGCATGTCTTCCATTGTGGCCGGTTTCTCTCTCTTAATTGATAAGCCATGTCAGCGTCAAAACCATCCGGAAACTTCATCATGGCTAGCCCCACAGGTGGCCTTAGATGATCAGGAATTTCATTATAAAGAGAATTGAATCTAATGCAGTAGTCTTGGACCGACTCACCAATGTTTCATTTGATTTTCTCATATTCAGCCATAATTTGGAGAGGGTTCTTTTTCACTTCCCAGTGGCCTAGAAATTGTCTTTGTAGGTTGGCCAAGGTAGCGATACGTGCAGCTGGAGAACCTCTGAACCATTTCCTCACTTCACCTGCAAATGTCTGTACAAAGAGTCTCATTGCCACATTCTCCGCATTGATCTCATGAAGTTCATAGAAATATGCAATTCTGTCCACATGTTGCTGAGCGGTAATGCTGTTAGGAGTGCCATCAAAAAACAGGATTTTTCTTTGATAATCTGCGGGCATATCATCTAAACTTGAGGCAAGACAAGAGGTGTAAAAGGAGCAGCCATCACTCTTGGTGGGTTTGGCCTTGGAGGTGTTGGAGGAGTGTGTGCACTTTGTAGGGAGCTAGCAATTGGAGTTTGAAGTTGTGCCACAATGTAATTATCAATTGACCGGTTATCCCTTTCAGTCTCCAAGTCTACAAGAAACTGTGGATTGGGGACAGTAGAGTCAACTGCCCTTTCGGATTTGGTCTTGAACAATGATATTTCGAACTGCTCATCAAAATCTAGCTCTTCAAGATATTCAAAAATGTCAGGACATGAATGAGATTTGAACATGGGAGATATAGAGCTGTCTTGACGACAAAGTCTTGGAATCAAATTGGGATTTTTGTAGATGTGTGGAGGATCTGGATCTGGATTAGCTCTGGTATATCTTCTAGAAGCCAGCATGCTATTAAGAAAAATCAAAAGGACACGACCAACTCACTCAGCCTATCCAATTCTAAACTTGTCATTCAGAAGCTTAGAATTATCAAGAAGTAAGGGTTACAATATCTTCCCCAGTGGAGTCGCCACTATGTTAGCACCTAAATCTACCTTAGGTTGAAGGAAGGAAAAATTCAGGGTAACCACAAACCACGCTCAGTCTGGTCGCTAGCCCTACCAGAACAGGAGAGGGCTCTCTCCATGTCACGCTCAGTGAATAAATAAACGATATGGTCTGAGATGACTTACAATGAAATATTGATTTTAGGCTAGGTAAATAAATATGGAAACTAGAAGCAAATTTTGATAAATGACTGAGTTTCTGGGATGCATGGGACCAACGAACAACAATGAGTAGAGAATTTAACACAAAGGCATAGATTACTTCATGAGGCAAGACATGCGGAAAGTCTAGCAATTAAATTTGAAATAATGCGAAATGGAAAGATTGTTTAGGAGGGTGAAAATGGAATAAACACATGAATCCTTTTCAATAGAAGAAGAACACATAACGTGAAACTTTCCCATACGCAGAGCAATAAACATGAATTCTACCTTATCTTACTTAGAAAATTTCACTGGAAATGAATATGAATGAACTATGAAACATAATGAAATACATATGAAACATAAAGAGAACACATTTGCTACACTCACACCACATGAATCTCATGAACCAGAGCTGCTACCTTTCATTAATTCTCTGTCAAAATATACAATGAAGAACTGAGTTTCTCTCCCACAGTCTCCCAAAAATTACAACCAACCCTTTGCAAATGGTTTTGCATACAATAAATAGACTATGCCATTGGGAAATAGAACGAACCACAGTTGGGGAGTTTTTCAAATGATTACAAACTGGAAATGGAAAGCCAACCATTAGTTACAGGTGCAGCGTTACAAAAATGACAAATGGCTTGGGTGACCGCTCACCTTCCTTTGCCACTTGGATAGAAGCCAACCTTTAGTGAAAATACTCTTTAAACTTTGCCTTAGTTGCTGAAAAAATATAGTGTAAATGAGTGGGCCCACTTGGAGAAATTCATGAATCGAAATGTTGCAGAGCGGAAGTGATTTTGGCCTTTGGGTCTATATGCGTCGCGCCCAAATCTATATGCGCAACACCACTTTGGAGGCGATTTTGAGGTACCTGCTGGAGTCCAAATTGTGCCCAAATGTGCTTGTTGGAAATCCCTGCCTATCTACTTTCCAACCCAAGTGGAATTTCTGAATTTGGTGCTAATTTTTTCCTCCAAAACTTCATTCTCCCAAGACTGCTTCTTGTGTGTCAAAATAAGGGCAAAGAGGTCATTTTTTGAGTGTTTTTGACCTCCTGGGGACTCAAAACTTGCCCAAACTTCTTGTCCCTGCACCAACAGTCATGATTTTTCATGCTAAATCCAAAATTTCAAACCATTTGTAATTTGGAGCTCCCAACCCTAAGTGTCGTGCCAGTGGCACGGCGCACAGGGAGAAAAACCCTGTTTTGTGCCCAAAAATTTGTCATGTGACCAAAATTGCCCCAAATTTTTTGAAATTTGGGCTGGAGGTTCCCTATGAGATGCTATGCTGGGCCATAGAGGCTTTAGCCAAGATTCAAATCCGATCTTGCTCGTTTTGCCTCTTTTGTCTCTTTGTCGCTCTTCCCAATTTTTCCTTCAAACTCCTTATCCGAGCCTTTGAACTCATATTTCGTGCCCTGTAGTGATAGACCATCCACCTATATATGGTTTTGTCCTTGTCAGCGTTCTCTATCAGTCTCTCAAGGTGGATGTTGATACGCTTGAGCCAAGACTCCCGGTCATTGTTAATCTCTTGTTCTAATGGAGTGAGCTCAATCCTCCTATGTTGGGCAGCTTGGCGATTCTCACGAATGTTTTGCATCTCCATGATCTCATACTAGTCCTAGAGATGTTTTTTCGTCTGATCCAAATACCTGATGATACACTTAGCCCTCTCCAAATTGAGATACAAGGCTTGGATCTTCGTTTGATGCTCCTGGATGGTCCTCCTAAGTTTGGCACTCTCCACATCTGTATCATCATCATGAATGAGGATGAAGTCAACCTCTTGTTCACCTGATGGCCCCTTGTCATGCATGGGCCTCTTGCCCTTGTCTTGTACCTTTGTTTTAGATGTCGGAAGTGAGGCCCCTTCCACCCCGGGTGGAGATAATACTTGCTTTGCTGCTGCAAACAAATGTCTACTCCCTCTCTGATAGGTAATGAATACTGGCATAGTAGTGGTCTCATGGTGCTCATACTGATGAGAAGGACCACCTATCTCATGTTCAACCTCTGATAATACCTGTGAAGTGCTGAAGAGGTCACGGGAGATGAACTCATCCCAAGTAATGCCCTGTAATCCCAGCTGATGACCCACCAAAATCTTAATTAGAGAAAAATGATAAACACTGTTAAGTTGCTGCTGAGGGGTTTTCTGCTACATGAAGGTGTTCATCCTCTCTATGTTCCTGCAAACGAAATATGGGATTTTCATCATCCGTACCCTGGTAAAGTGCATGAGCAACCTGATGTGATAGGCATATAGACGAGAGAACCTCCCCTCACAGCTGAAATATTTCATGATCAACTTCATGAGTGGAGCATATTCATCTTTCAAATATCTGAATGGAAAGACTCTTTGGAGTTGCCTCAAGAAACTGGCCTTAATGTAAGGCTCATAATGTTGCCGATCCACCTTCTGTTTCTTATGCCATGGTTCTCCAACGTTCGGTATGCCGGTTGCTAATGAGACAGTTTCAGGTGTCAATGTGAAGGTTACCCTGGCCAAGATAGAGTGATCTCCATGTAGGTGAAGCACAAAAAGACGGGCCAACTCATGATGAACTCGAACACTAGCCACCTTCTTACAAAACTCAAAACATGATAGATGCTGGAAACATGACATAGCAAGAGGGCAGGCCTGTAATTTTGTGAGGGTGGTTGGTTCATCCCTAACATGTTTGCCACTTTTATGATGTCTCCGGGGAGCCTGTTCTTCCGAGGATGAATCACTTTGAGTTTCCATCTCATACTCCGATGAATGCTCAGATGCCATGATTGCTGTATATGGACTGTGATTGGGTGGCCCTTTGATGATGTTAGTGAAACTGTGTGATGTTGTGATCTCTGCCACCAAGGGGAACAATGCAAAAAGGGAGTGTTAGGAAGGGGAATAATATGATGAGATTAGGGATTATGGGGGAAAATTTTGTTTAGGGACATGTAGGAGGGTTTGGGGATTTTATAAGGTAGGGTTTTGGGGTTTTACATTGACAAATGAGTGGAGGGGATAGGGAATAGGGGTTTAGTAGTGTTTTAGGGTAGGAAAATAGGGAAAAATGGGATAGGGGAGAAGGGAACAATGGAAAGAAGGGGAAAAATGAGAGGTGAAAGAGGAGCCTTGGCATCAACACAACAAGTTTGAAACCCTAGCAAAAATGGTTTTGATGATTTCAAGTGGTAGGGTTTAGGTCTTTTTATTACAATTAGCAATGGCCATAAACCATCATCATATCCACAAAATTTGATGAGCAAGCAAGATGTAGACCCTACCTGGCAATTGGAAGGGATTCAAAGCGATTTGATGCAAATTTGGCACAAATTCGGGCCTTTGTGGGTGTGCGCCGTGCAGCAAACCTAGTGCGCTGAACTCTGTATGTCCGTCTCACCCGTGTATTTTCACCACTGCGGGTCGCGCTCTATGCGCCACGCTCTCTATGTGCACCGCGCCTCTCTGTCTGTGCGCCGCGCCCTTGAAAACTCCTCCAATCTCACTCCAAACATGCACTAGCTTCTCACAAACATTTGGCAAATGTTTCTCTCTATCCTTGTTGTTCACAATGACTTTGTTTCTTGTGGGAATCCTTTATAAAGACATTGGGAGTCATGGGTTTGATTTTTTCTTCTTCAAAACCCATTTTGCTAATGTTTTGTTTTGACACTTTTTCCTTGATTTAATGCAACTCTATATTTCACTTTTCCCTTTGAATTTTTAGCTAAAATGATGAAATTTTTGGCACTTTTTGTAGGGTTTGCATGACATGTCATTTGGCCAAGGAAACCATGACTACGCCTGAAGAGATCAACTGGAGACGTTTTTGAAAATTATCACAAATGACACACTGTTTGAATTTTCTTCAAAACAGAGTTTTGAAGAACAGTCGTAATCTGTCAACATGACGATGAAAATCTTTGAATCACAACTTTGTAAAGGCCTCCCTCTGGCCTGCATGGCTTTATTGGACATGGTTGAAGACCAAATTGACTAATCCCTAGACCTAATGACTGAAAATGACTCTCGTCTATTAAAAGATCGAACATTGACTGTCATGGACTTTAGTGAACATTGACAAAAGACCTAAGCCAATAGGTGCTAGACATGAGGGGAAATGACTAACGAGACATTTTATGTCAGATTATGGCATGTCCCTAGCGGAATGTAGCTGAGTGGATGGAGCGAGACTCCTAAAAATGAAATGCAGAAAGAGTTTTGATCTCTGACGGAGGACTGACAAGACTGACTCTAACAGATGGCGTGGAAGCCAAGATGGATGATTTAGATGTAAACGTTGAAAATTTTAAGAAAGACATGGAAGGTTTGAAAGGAGGTTTGACAAAGTTGCTACAAGAAATGATTCCTAATGGCAAAAATGTAGTAGAGAAAACTCATAATGAGAACAAAATAAATTTTAGTCATGATTTCATAGACTCTAACATTGGATTGAAGACTCACCATGTTCCAAAGATCGATATGAGGAAGTTTGATGGCAACGATCCCGTAACATGGATACTACAGATGGAGCAATATTTCGATCTCCATAATGTGAAAAACACACAAAAGGTACACATTGCGACTTTATATTTGGAACCCAATCAGCTTGTATGGTATCGATGGATTTTATCTCGTAAACAAATTGTCACTTGGGAAATTTTTATGGAAGAAATGATAGCACATTATGAGGATACAAAAAGAAACACTTTTTTTAGCCAATTGATAAATCTCAAACAAAAGGGTTAAATGGTGGAGCACATTGAGGAATTCCAAAAATTGAATATAAGGGTAAAAGATATTTCAGAGGAGCTTATGATTGATGTGTTCATAGGGACTTTAAAGGATAGCATCCAACATGAGGTTTGCCTTTGGGAATTTGATTCATTGGAGAAGGCAGTCATGTTGGCAAGAAAAAATGAAAGAAAAATTATGGCAACAAGGAAGCCTACCAATCACAACTATAAATATGGAAGTGTTTTTTCCCCTAGCCTTCCACAACCTACAAGGTTGACAGCACAATAATTGGAAGAAAAAAGAGAAAAATGGATTTTTTACAGTTGTGATAGCAAATACAATAAAGGTCATAAGTGTGCTGATAAGAAATTATTTTACATAGATTGTGAAGAGGAACAAGAAAAGGAACAATAAACATCAAAAGAAGAGGATACACACCAGGAACAAACCCTAGAGAAATAAGAAATGAATGTGACCATATCTTGTAATGCATTGGCTAGAATTACCACTCCTCAAACTATTAAGATAGAAGGAAATATCAAGAAGAAAAAGGTAACAATGTTAATTGATTCAGACAATACCCATAATTTTATTCATTGTAAGATAACGGAAGAATTGGATTGCTTCCTATATCCAACACCAGAGTGTCAAGTGATGGTTGCAAATGAGGAACCATAAATTCATCTAGAAAGTGTCATAATATCAAGCTATCCATGGGAGAATATGTGTTGAATAGTCTAATGCTTATCATTCCAATGGGTGGTGCTGATGTTGTACTAGGAGTCCAATGGCTACAATATTTCAGTACGATAGCTTTTAATTTTCATGAACTTTTCGTGATTTTCTTTGTTTGTTTGTTTGTTTATATTTTTGTTTTTTTGGAAAGGAAGTTGAATTAAGGGGTATTGCAGGGAAACCAAGAAATATGATCAGCCCTAACGACATGAAAAAGCTTCTAAAGAAACATTAACATGGTGTAATTGCACAATTATGTTCGTTAGAGGTTCCCACATCGAAATCATCTATTTTTCAAGATTTCCAAAAAGTCTTGGACAATAATTCGAAGGTATTTGAGACTCCCAAAGGCCTCCCACATATTCATGATCATGATCATGCTATTCATTTGATTCCAGGAAGTGTTCCTCCAAACATCAGGCCTTACAAATATCCCTATGCCTAAAAGAGTGAAATTGAATGTATGGTTGTAGAAATGCTAGAGGTTGGTATAATTAAACCTAGTCAAAGTTATTTCTATCCTCCAATAGTATTGGTGCACAAGAAGGATGGATCATGGTGCATGTGTCTAGATTATAGGGAGCTCAACAAGCTCACTATTAAAGATAAATTTCCTATTCCCATCATTAATGAATTATTGGATGTATAGCATGGAGCAATTTACTTCACCAAGTTGGACCTTCATTTAGTATATCATCAAATCATAATGAAGACCGAAGACATTCTGAAAACAACATTTAGAACTCATGCGGGTCATTATGAAAATTTGGTCATGCATTTTGGCCTTACCAATGCACCTTCTACATTTCAAGGTTTGATGAATTCAATTTTCAAACCCTTCCTTAGAAAATTTGTGTTAGTTTTTTTTTATTATATACTAATATACAACAAGTCTTTTAAGGATCATGTTCAACATGTTGATAGTGTGCTCAAACTATTGGAGGAGAAACAATTATTTTCAAAAACCCTCTAAATGTTTCTTTGGAGTACAAGAGGTGGAATATTTGGGTCATATTGTATCTCATGAAGGTGTTAAGGTAGACCCTAGAAAAATTAAATCCATAATGAATGGAAAATCCCCACATCCATAAAGCATATGTGAGGATTTCTCGGGTTGACAGGGTATTATCACAAGTTTGTTAAGAATCATGGGAGAATAGAAACACCTCTAACAACATTACTCAATAAAGATGCATTTTCTTGGACTCTAGAAGCAAAAAAATCCTTTGAACATCTTAAATATGCAATGTGTCAAGCATTGGTATTAACTATGCCTAACCTCACAAAAACATTTATTGTGGAATGTGATGCCTCATGAAATGGAATTGGTGTTGTTTTAATGTAAGAAGAAAGACCCATTTCTTTTGAAAGTCATCCAATCAAAGGAAAGTATTTACACAAAGCTATTTATAAGAAGGAAATGTTTGCAATACTACATGCACTTAAGAAATGGTGACCTTACCTAATGGGAAGAAACTTCAAGGTAAAAATGGATCATGATAGTCTTAAATACTTTTTATAACAAATATTATCTTCAGAAGAGCAACAAAAATGGGTCACAAAGATGTTGGGTTATGAATTTGAAATCATCTAAAAAAGGGGAAGCAAAATGTTGTTGTAGATGCACTCTCAAGAAAGGATGAGGATGTGGAAGAATTGCTTTGTGCCATTTCTATTATACAACCAGATTGGATAAACAAAGCAAGGGATGAAGGGAATAATGTTGAAGAAATGTGGTAACTCATTCAAAAGTTTCAGCAAGATCCTAGTACATCTGATACATTTAGCTGGAAAAATGATTCATTATGGTACAACGATTGATCACTTATACATCTATAAGAATTCCCAACTCAAACAAAAGATTCTTTTGGAATTGCACACCTGTCCCTTAGGAGGGAATTCAAGATTTTTAAAAACCTACCATAGGGTTAAGAAGCAATTTTTTTGGGATGGACTTAATTATGATATTCAAAAGTTTGTGGCGGAATGTTTGGTTTGCCAACAAAATAAAGTTGAGATAATTAAGACTTCATGTCTATTACAATATTTATCCATTCCAAGTCAACGTTGGGAGGAGGTTTCAATGGATTTTATCATAGGTTTATGCAAGTCCGAAGGAAAGAGTGTAATCATGGTGGTAGTTGATAGAAATACCAAGTATGCACACTTTTGTGAATTATCTCACCCATTTAAATCCAATACAGTTGCTACTGCATTTATGGAAATAATTCAAAAACTACATGGAAACTCAAAGATTATTGTAAGCGACAGAGATCCTATTTTCATTGGAATTTTTTGGACATAATTATTTTCTTATCTGAATACTTAGTTAGATCATAGTTGATCTTATCATCCTCAATCTAATGGGAAAAATGAGATAGTGAAATTTTTTTTGGAAGGATATCTTCATTTCTTTGTATCTGATAAACATACACAATGGGTCAAATGGTTGCCTCTGGCTAAATGGTGGTATAGCACTTCCTTCCATACTGCAGCAAAAATGACCCCATTTATGACACTTTATGGATGTTGTCGACCATCCATCACATCATATTTAAGAGAAAATTCTAAGCTTCAAGTAGTGGAAAATCACATCGAGTATCAACAAAAAATTATCCAACTCTTAAAGGATAACCTAACTTTGGTGCAGAATAGAATGAAACAACAGGGAGATCAACATCACAACGAAAAAAAGTTTTGATGTAGGTGACTAGGTATTTCTATGACTACAGCCATAAAAACAAATGTCCCTCAAGCAAACTAAGAAGGAAAATAAATTATCACCAAAGTATTATGGTCCGTACAAGGTGTTGCAAAAGTGGTACTACGGCATACAAATTGGAACTTCCTGCATCTTCCCTAGTGTACCTAGTTTTACATGTTTCATTCTTAAAGAAGGTTATAGGTGACAAGATCCCAGTTCAAACAATATTGTCAAAACTTGACGAGGAAGGAAAAATCATATTGGAACTTGAAGCAGTCACTAAAATAAGAACTCGACAACTATGAAATCCATCAATTTCAGAGTATCTCATAAAGTGGAAGATATTACCCACTGAAGATTCCAGATGGGAGCATGATAATTTTATACAAAAGCATCCAAAAATACTCAAGCTTTGAGGACAACAATTTTTTGAAGGAGAGGGGCATGTTAGGTCCCTATAATACTAGTGTATTCCCTTATTATTATTGTCATTGTAGCCCCTTATTGTTATTGTTATGCCCATGTTGTCCCCATATTGTTATTATTGTGCCCCATAGAAGCCAACTATTGTTATTGTTGTGCCATTACATTATTATTGTTATGTCGGCTTTGATTATTGTGACCCCTTAGACTCCTATATATAGAAAGGAGGTCTTGCCATTTGTATCATCCAAGAATTGTTCATTTGTGTAATGTAAAGGAGGTTTCCCCCTCAAATAGGTTGATTTTGAAGTCGTTGATCTATATTTTCTTCTATTTTGTGCGCTGGTTGCATAACAACATCTCATCTAACAATTCACTACAACAGCTTCCCCATCCTAGGCTTTAGGTTGTAGAGCACCTCTTCGCCCAATAACATCTAATAACATATACAATAATATATATGTATGGAGAGAGAGAAAGAGAGAGACAGAGACAGAGAGAGAGAGGTATTTGTGTATGCTAGTTAATTTAATTAAATTAAAAATCCCATTTGTATAAATATGAAAGTAATTTATGTAGGGAATTAGGAATGTCATGGAGGGGCCACATGTTCCTAATACTAATAAGGCACCCCCCTCAGTGTGACACTTGGAACTAGGGTTCCACGTGATCTGTCATGTGATAGAAATATGGTCATGTTGATGTGGCACAAACTCTTAGAATCTTAAAAGGGATTTAACTCAATGCCTCAGGCTTAGAATGAGATGAAATTTATATCATCATAAAGCTATAAATGAGCATAAGTTGAATTTATCCTCATAAATGGAGTTTAAGTTGAGGGAAAGTGAAAATTTTATGATATGTTTCTCTTTAAGGTCACTTAGGAGGTTGGTTGTGTGACAAATTGCCTTGGTAAATGTGTAACTCAATGACCATCCATACAAATAGTGACATGTTAGCATACAAAGATTCATCACCTTGCACATCTGGAGACCGTACAAATGATGATGTGTTTGGAGAGAGAAATTTCATAGAAGAACATTAATTAACATCAAAAGGATATAACTTTGTTCTCGGATCCCAGAATTAAGAAAACATATAGTCGGTAAAAAGATTTCAACAAGAAAAATGCTTTGGTGAGCTCAAAAGCACCTTTAAAATCATGCCTTTAGAGGAAATCTTTGAAATATCCCAACTCCTTAATGCAACTTAGGGGGTTAGATATGTTACAAATGCTAGGTATTTCACAAAGATTATATGGATAATTTGGCAACAAAATTCAATGACTTTAATTCTTAACAAACCTCCTCCTCTTTGCAATGCCAACCTAGAGAAATACTTGGTTGTTTCAACATTAGAGGAAATTTCAGCCAAAAGTGGCCTCTTAAGGAAAATAATAAAATAATGTTAAAATAATAAAATAAGAGATGAATTTTGGAGGAAAAGAAGAAAACTATATATATATATATATATATATATATATATTATATATATAATATATATATATTTTTTTTTTTTGGCATCTTTATCTCTCTTATAAGTTTGTTCAAATTTTAGGTGTAGACATTCATTGGATGCAAAATTAAATTCCACATCCAACGAATACCCATTATGCATACTTATGAGATGATCCAAATTGATAAAAAATGAAGATCCATTAAAAAAGTGTGTTCAACACGTTTTTTAATGTATATTCAATTTGTATCAATGTGAGTCTTCAAAAATTTATGCATTATGAGTATTCGTTGGATGTGGAATTTAATTTGCATCCAATGAGTGTCTACAGTTGAAATTTGAGTAAACCTATAAGTCGATAAGCAAAAAATACAATTAAAAAAATTAGATTTTTCCCCTCCAAAATATTTACATGTATCTTTTTTTAAATTTAAAGGATTTTGGTTGGTTTACATATTTTGTAGATGAAAATTTCATGGGAACTTTTAGGCTGAAATTACCTCTAATGTATGAGTAAATATCTCTATTTTATGCTTGGAATTTTGTTCAATGGAAATGTTTAAGGAGATAGAAAATGGCATTGATTCTTTCATGGAGGTGGGTACTATGACCACTCTAAAAGTCCTAGTTGTTTTGGATATTATAGAGAAACAATTGAGGAAATGATTACTCAATGGAGTCCTATACTTCATTCTTAGATTTTATATTATTTTGGTATTCCATTCAAATTTGCGAGATGTCAAAGACATGAAAACTTGGTGGTGGATTACAATCTTAATATTCAAAAGAAAATATGGGTAAAAATGTATGTTTCTTGATCTATAGGAGAGGCTAGTGAAAACAATGGCAATGATGTTGAGGAGTATGGTATGGGTTACATGGATAATGGTTTATAGTCAAATCCAATGGAGGAGGTAATGAAACTAGTTATAAAAGCTTAAGGGGTGAATTAAAACTAAGACACTTCTAGCATAGATTCCATCCAAGTCCATGAGAATGGCTCTGAAGCTTTTGAAGTAGAGTCACTTTATCAACATGACTCCATAATAATTGTTAATCCTTTCTTGATCCTTCTTTATATTTTTAGTGGTTAGAGAGAGTTGTATTAAAGTTTGAATAAGAAAACATCTTAGTTCTAAATCCTATGATTGAAAAATTAGATGAGGTGATATCCTCTCCCATAGTCATTGAGGATTCCAAAGGGGAAGAAGAAGTTATATATTGTCTCCAAAATCCCAAAATGTAATAGCTTGTTGAAAAATCCATATTCATCATTGAAGGGTTTAGGTAGTTTAGAGGAAAGATCAAGGTATTTCCTTAAACCTAGGGCATCTATGCTAAAGGTAGTAAATCAAGGAGTGGAGGGTAGTATGGGGCTAAATGTATTATGTACTCCTTTGGGGTTTATAATTGATATGAAGTCATTGTATGTCTATGCCACAAGAAATAGATAATAAAAAGGTTTTGATTTGTAAACAACATCATATAAATGGGGTCCTTAGAGCAGCATATTCCCCTAATAAATGTGTACCATGATTTTAATGATGTAAAATATGAATGGATTGTTGGGTTGTGTTATATTCTTTCCACGACTAGTCCCTCTAGTTAACCGG
>APFE030102844.1:75775-89783 GCA_000404065.3 Pinus taeda | reverse complement strand
AAAAGTATAAAATAATACTTGAGAGAACTGCTTGACCATTACGATCAAGGAGTACTTTTTGTAATTAGTGGCCTTGATCCGAAAAAGTAAAAAAACGATCAAAGACACATCGTTTTATTACCAATATCGAACTTGAAACGACAAAAGTCCGGCAATCTTTTCATGTTTACAGGGTCAGAAAAGAGTTGGAAGTGGATCGTCTTTTTAATTCCGTTTTAACGAGTTCAAAAAGAGAAAAACTCGGCAATCTTTTCATATTTTACGAGTCAAAAAAGAGCTTAAAAAGGACTCATCCTAGAGGAACGAGTGGTATAAAAGGTAGCAACTGGTTCCGGCAATGGTGGAACTGCTCAAAACATGTAATGGTCAAGAAGCTAGCTAACAAAACCACTCATAACTGTGGTCCCTCAGGAAAGGTAAAACAACCAAGTGAAAGCATATGATCGGCCAAAGATATGGTGGCGATGGGATGAAAACAACCAAGGCTCATCTAACTGAATTTAGTGGATAAAAATGGCAATCACGAGATGTAAAATGGGTATGGGTTCATTTTTACACAAGCTTGAATCGTAGAGAACTCTTCTTGGATTCGGTTTCATGTTTACGCAAGCTTGAAATGAAAAACTATGCTTGTTATAAGTTCGCATGCCCCCAGCATAACGATGCAAAGTGAGGTACATGCCCCCCAAGTGTCATTGCATTCAACTAGGTGGATGAAATGAAGATTTACTTTCAAGACTTGACTCAAAACAGGAATTGTTTCATTTTTAATGAGGTTGACACAAGAAAAAAAATATTCTCAAAATCCTTGTTTCATGTTTGAAATGAGCTCGACACAAGACAAGGAACTATACTCTAAAATCCTTGATTCATTTTTTAACGATCTTGACTCAAGACAAGGAACTATGCTCCATAAGTTCGCATGCCCCAAGCATAATAGTGCAAATCAAGGTACATGCCCCCCAAGCTTCATTGCATTCAACCAGGTGGATGGAATGAAGGTTTACTTTCAAGACTCAGCTCGAAAAGGGAGTTGTTTCATTTTTTAAGGAGGTTGACACGAGACAAGAACTATCCTCAAAACCCTTGCTTCATTTTTTCAAAACGAGCTTGACACAAGACAAGGAACTATGCTCTAAAATCCTTGATTCATTTTTTAATGAGCTTGACTTAAGACAAGGAACTATGCTCCATAAGTTCGCATGCCCCAAGCATAATAGTGCAAATCAAGGTACATGCCCCCCAAGCTTCATTGCATTCAACCAGGTGGATGGAATGAAGGTTTACTTTCAAGACTCAGCTCGAAAAGGGAGTTGTTTCATTTTTTAAGGAGGTTGACACAAGAAAAGAATTATCCTCAAAACCCTTGCTTCATTTTTTCAAAACGAGCTTGGCACAAGACAAGGAACTATGCTCTAAACTCCTTGATTCATTTTTTAACGAGGTTGAGATGGGAACAAGCTATCCTCGCATATACTCTCTACAATCTACCTATATAACCTACTGATTCATTTTTTCTTAATGAGGTTGACACAGGAAAAGAACTGTCCTTAGACCTGATTCAATTTTTAATGAGGTTGATTCAGTAACAGGAACTTTCCTCAACGCTCCTTGTTTCATTTTTTAATGAGCTTGACACAAGACGAGGAACTATGCTCATAATTCCTACTCTCTACAATCTACCTATATAACCTAATGATTCATTTTTTAATGAGGTTGACACAGGAAAAGAACTATCCTCATACCTGATTCATTTTTTAACGGGGTTGACTCAGTAACAGGAACTTTCCTCGAAACTACTCTCTACAATCTACCTATATAACCTATCCTTGTTTCATTTTTTTAATGAGCTTTACACAAGACAAGGAACTATGCTCAAGACTCCTTGTTTCATTTTTTAACGAGCTTGACACAACACAAGGAAATATGTTCATGACTCCTTGTATCATTTTTTAACGAGGTTGAGATAGGAACAAACTATCCTCATGACACTCTCTACAATCCTATAGAACCTACTGATTCATTTTTTTAATGAGGTTGACACAGGAAAAGAACTATCCTCATACTTGATTCATTTTTTAACGAGGTTGACTCAGTAACAGGAACTTTCCTCAAAACTACTCACTACAATCTACCTATATAACCTATCCTTGTTTCATTTTTTTAACGAGCTTGACACAAGACAAGGAACTATGCTCAAGACTCCTTGTTTCATTTTTTAACGAGCTTGACACAAGACAAGGAACTATGCTCATGACTCCTTGTTTCATTTTTTAATGAGGTTGAGACAAGAACAAACTATCCTCGCGACTACTCTCTACAATCCTATAGAACCTACTGATTCATTTTTTTAATGAGGTTGACACAGGAAAAGAATTGTCCTCATACTTGATTCATTTTTTAACGAGGTTGACTTAGTAATAGGAACTTTCCTCAAAACTACTCTCTACAATCTACCTATATAACCTATCCTTGTTTCATTTTTTTAATGAGCTTGACACAAGACAAGGAACTATGCTCATGACTCCTTGTTTCATTTTTTAACGAGGTTGAGACAGGAACAAACTATCCTCGCGTCTACTGATTATGGCTTCCAACTAGAAGAAAGACATGTCAATGGCCACACCTTGATCATGGCTTCCAAGAGGTCTTCATCAGAAGGAAGAATAGTTCTCTGCAAGGAACACATGTCAAGGGACTCAAGAGGGATAAGAACATCGCGTTCAAGAAATCCCGTAGAGTTGTCCATGTCAATTACCAGATCTAAATCAAACAAAGATGAGCAAATAGTGAGAGGCTCACTTACATCGGTAACTGAAAACATGGGACCAATTGCCACATAATTAACCCATGGCGGGGTAAATACCACTTTAGAATCAGGAACATTTAGGGGTGTCAAATTATTGGTAGTTGAAACAAGACTAGGGAATGAAAGCTGGTCTACAATCACAATATTTCCATTGTGAGGGAAAGACATCACGTGAAAGAGTGTCAATACGACAGCTTTCATTGCATAAACATAGTCTCGCCCAAGGAGTAAATTGAAATCTAAGGGACCTCAAACTATCATAAGATCAATATAGACAATTTTACCTTCCAAGGTAATAGAAAACTTAGGAAGGATCCCTAAAGGTTCACTAATGGTTCTGTTAAAAGCTTTCAGATTCTGCATAATAGGCACAAGCTGAGGGGAACCCAAAGCTTTCCAAGCAGTTGAGGATAAAATACTAATAGAAGCACCTTCATCTACCTGTGTGCGGTGTATGTCCCTACCACCAACCTTGACAATGATTTGGAAAGAGATGGATGAAGGAAGACGAGGTTCTGTCAGTTTATTCCAATCAAAGGAAAAGACCTCAGTACTTGGAGGGGGTTCTGTATAAATAGGTGAAATGCCCCTCGGCATAGAAGAATCTGATGTAACAAGAAGAACCTGAGTGGTATGAAGTTCACTCTCTAAAGGGAGAGTGGGATCGACCGAATTTGAAATTGAATCGACCACTAGATCAACTAATGGATCATCAACCTGAGTGATATGAGTTTCACTCTCCAATGGAAAAGTGGGATCGACTTTACTTGAAATTAGATCAATCACTCCGTCAGTTGACGGTAGGTTGGGAGAAAGTTTACGGTAACCAGTTGGAAATTCTTGCTATGGAACAGTAAGGTTTTCCAACAATTTTGAGGCTTCATCCATGTGAGGGCAAATGTGAGTTTGATGACTCCCTTTGCATAGCTTACAAGGAAACCTAACTTTACCCTTTTCCCAAGAACCTGACTATCACTGGTTGATGGATCAATGGAAAGTTGATGAGATGTTTCTGACCAGACTTCCAAAACCTTTGGAATACCAGGACATTGGATAAGGAAGTGGTCACCCTTACAAAGCCTGCAAAGGTATTTGGGTTTACGATGCATGTTGGAGGTTCCTCAACACAACTAACACTTACAACCATGGTTGGTTGGTTGACTTCTTTCTTATCTTGCTTCGTCTTCTTCTTCTTCTTCCCTTTCTTCTTCTTCTTAACCACCTGGTTACTAGCATCAAGGCTTTTACCAAGCGAAGAAGAAGAAATGGAGGAAGAAATATTAGGCGAAGAAGGTAAAGGGTCAACATAAGGTTGGTGATGTTGAGATGGTGAACTCTGTTGAGGTGAAGCATTCGATTGAGGTGAAACAATTGGAGTATTTGGGGCCAACAAAGTTGAAAATAACCATATCGGTAAACCTATTGTAAATCCAGGTAATGACAAAGTAGACATATAAGGAGGATCAAAATTTTCAAAGCAAGGAAAAGTACTAGGATTCTCGTTAAGAGGGGTTCCTTGGTAAATTCTGGAACAGTTGCCAGTATATTCAACTTCAGTGAATTTTATTAATAATTTAAAACTAAAATTAACAATTCACAATTCACACCTAACAATTAAAATTCACAATTCACACCTATGGTCTCTAAAAGCAAAAACAAACAAATTAACACGTGCTATCAAATCTAGGAGTCAAAGCACACACAAATAGTAACTTTCCGTACCGAAAACACTAGCTAGTGATGAAATCCAACATTGCAGAATTCAATACAGAAATGGCAGTTGGAACAGTTACCCTGACAACCTGCTTAATGAAATAGACTGGCACAAGTTTCTCCACAAAACTGTCTTGAGTGAAGATAACCCCCAAGAGAGTCCAAGTGAGTCTAGTCGACGTCTACTCTAGGTACAGTGGGATCTTCCCTCCACCGTCACCTTAGGAAAGAACCCTATAGATTATGGCCACTAAGGTTACCAACAAAAACAAATATACCTGGGAGAACAGTCTACGATTCGATACACACGCAAGGGTAGAGTAACAAAGCTCAATCCCCTTGAAGGATCCTTGACATAATCCAAGGTTTACCAACAAGTGACCCCAGGCTCCTCGACAATGGTCAATCCGAGGTTTACTGTTTTTAATATGTGTATATCTGCTATCGTTCCCAATGAGGAAGGATTGATTACCTCACTAGTTCAGATATGATCTCGTGCTTCTCCTTTAAGAGGAGCTTTCCCGGAGCATAGATGAAACAATTGAATTATTTACTACCGCAAGATCGACTACTTGTTTGTTTTAACTATCTTGGAGAGTTAATTACTCCCTACTCCAAGATACTAGCCTAAGCTATGTTGGTGATAAGAGCCCTATAAATGAAAAATTACTAGATGAATTTTAATTAAGCGCTGTGTTATTTAGGCTGTTATTACTCAAAAGGGTAAATGGATATGAAACCAATGGTGTTATGACCCGACCCAAAACTGAATGCAATTGAATATGATAATGTAATCTTTTCAATTCGATGAATCCTAACTAAAGTAAGGATAGAGTTTTCATTCACTTCCAACAATGCAAAAAATTGATCACTAAGAGAAAATATAACAAATTCTCTAATGCACTAATTTCATCAAGAAAAACTAATGCAAATCAATTCCAAAACAATTTTTATTTTTATTTTTGTATGTTTAAAACAACCATAAAAATATGTAAATTCAAATCAAAGAAAACTTATCTAAATCTACGATTGATTTTTCAGAATGTAAACTATGCAATTGTAATCTATGCACAATTCACATTCATATTCTGAAAATGAGAATTGTAATTATGCAAATGTGATCTATGCAAGAGAATTCTCAAACACAAGATGATTCTAATGTAATCTAAGAACCAATCGAGTGAAATTCAAGAAAATTGGATGAGAGTTCCAAAGATGAAAAAACAAAAACACTCAAAGGTGATTAACACCCATACACAATTTTGAAAAAACAAAAGCAAAAAGATGTAAAATTGTGAAAAAGACTGAGACAAACCTCCAAGTAATGACCAAAGGAAATCAAATTAAGAATTTCTCAAAAAAGAGACTCAAAAAACCCAATTAACTTAATGAAGATTGATGAGATGAAGAATTTGCTGAAAGAAACTCATAAACAAGGCTTTTTGATAAGATATATGCAAATCCGGGCAGAGACTAAAAAACAATAAAAGGAACCTAAACTTGATTGGACGAAAATATTTTAAGATTTTGAAAAATTTTGACAGGGTCCGCAGACCCCCAGTGAAATCAGGTGCGATACCGCTTTGTGCAATAAAGTAACAGTGTGGAGAGGTCTGCACTGTAACTCAAACAGAACATGCAATCCTCATAAAAATTTCTAAAAAAAATAAAAAAATCAATCCAGGACTGACAAACTACCCAATCCCACACACATCAAGTAAAAACCAGAAACAAAAAATCAAGTTTCCGAATCAAAGATCAAGGAAAATTAAACAATCAAATCCCTTCCCCAGTGGAGTTGCCAATTTGTTGGCTGGATAAATCGGTTTTGCAGACAAGACCAATCTCCCTAGTATCAAATGATATCTAACAACAAGCAGCACAAGAAAACCTACATTTCTCTAAACATGTTTCAATTCATAAATGAAAACTAAGAGGTGTAATAGACCCTACCTCGGTCCAATGCTTGTTTGTGGCAGCTTGGTTTCAATAGCTTCAAGCAATTCCTCTTTAGTAACCTGCATACACAAACAAACACACATCAAAGAACACTTGCAAAGATATTATAATAAAACATGTTCATTATGAAGATCAAGGAGCTCATAAAATAAACCATTGGAGACAGTTCAGTGAGAAAAACAAACTTGATTGTATTAACTTTATGAATAAAAGAACCTTACAACCTTTGCCTTAATGTTGCACAAGTTCTTTCCAGGGTCCAGCAAGAGTCTCCTCTACTTTGACAAGCCTCACTCACTTCCCAAATGAAATGAAAGGTATGTGATCTCTCCTCTCACAAGCTCAAAAAGGAAGTCTAATTTCTAGTAGCATTTACCCTCAAGAATCTTCAGCTTTCAACCCCCTCTACAACCAGCCCAATGCCTGAATTTATAGTGCAAATGGGGGAAATTGCAGGTCCACCATTGAAGGGATAAGTTCCTCCTTCAATGGGATAAGCACCTCATATCATGGAGTTAGCTCCCTTAGTTATGGAATGGATGAACCAAGGTGGGGCGGACTTGCCAGCGCAATATTCCTTCTAGAAGCGTCCAGAAGTGACCCAAGATGAGTTTTTAAGAATGAACTCACACCTTTTTAACTTTTACAGGGGTTCGCACCCATCACTTAACAGACAGAGCTGTCAGGTTCGCAGGAAATGTGACCATTGGGTGCGGCACTGTAGGCAATGCTAGGAGAAAGTGCGAAACCAGGATTTGAGATATTTTTAAGGTCTTTCTACCATTTTCAAGGTTTGACATGAAGATCTGAGGCTTAAGACTTGTAAAGGTGGTATGTATGAGTGTTGATGGACTCACACACACTGTAGAAAGTCATGGTGACAATTTTTTGTGTAACAGCGCAATTGGGCTATATTTCAAGATGAGCATATTCCTCTAGATTTGATCATTGTCAAGGAAAAATATCTCTTGGATGATCATCCTAATTCTCAACATGTAAAGTTTGCTTCTCCACAAAATTTGGATTAGATTGAATACATTTGGTTCTTCAGGCCTACACGTTTCTCCTCTTGATCTTTCCAAGTCTAAACCCAGTTGGTAGATTCATATCACTCCTTTTTAATTTCAATAGTGAATGATAAACCAATTTTCATGTATTCTTCGATTTGTTGGGGCCTCAAGGTGAAACTTAGGGATTGCAGCTACAAGAAGTTACTTATTGACCCTAGAGGAACAATAGTATTTAGATATGCATGGAATTTGGATATGGAAACTAATAATCGACTAGAGGCATATGATATTGATCTCCATGGGTTTAACTTAGTCGAAATTATTAGGCTCTCAAAGCTAATCATAGTTGGTGACTCCAAAAAAATGATTCACCATCTAATTGAGAGATCCTACCCTCAACATCTTGTCCATAACACCATATTTATCAAAACTAGAAATAGTTTATGTTCCATCCCTATTGTGGAATATTACCAATTGCTTCATGAAAATAATGCTTTAGTATATAAATATGTGAATGAGGATATACAAATGAGGGAGGATACGATATTAATTAACTTTACCTTCTATAATCAAATAGATCCACAATGTTTCTCTCCCAATTTCATGTGATGATAATCAAGCTCCAATTAGGTAGAAAGGAGGAGGCTCATCTCAAAGATATGACATGAGATGACCTCATTCTTATTAGTGTGAATTGTAGAGTAGTCATTATGGAATGAAGGAGTATAAGTTGGACCAGGCTATTTGAATGGCTCAATGTTGGTTAGGAAGTACTATGTAGAGATTAGGAATGTTGTGTTTTCTTGTCCTAGTTTAGAAACCACATATCAAATTATATGCATTCTCATCTCTTTACTCTTTGGGACCTTAAGAACGGTAAAGCATTATTTGGAGTTTTTTAGCATTTCATTTTTGTAGTAAAAAAGCATTAAGAGAAATGAAGATCACTATAGCCTTGATGAGTTAGAAGGTTAGGAAGGTTGGTATTGTGACAAATATTTTTAATTGAGATGGAATTTGGGTATATATAATACATTTTAAGATAAACTTCATTTTAACTTTAATCCTCTTAATGTCACAAAGATGACAAATTCATATTAATTCAAGCACCAACAAATTTCTATATCATTTTTTTAATTACTCTAAAAACTAAATAAATTTAAAGTAAATAATTATGATAAAAAAAATTCAATACTTTAAATAATGTTGATAATGTTTTTGTTTACTTGGACTACAAAAGGCTTCGACATCAACATAATGAGCCTATATGCCTCAATTTTCTTACGATAATCTATTTAACCTTCATATAGAAAAAGTAAACCTTTTCTTGAGTCTTTAGATAACAAGTAAAACATAGATACAAAGTCATTATCAACATTAAGACACAAAAAGAGCTTAGAAAATGAGATTGGGAATTTAAAAAAAAGGTGGGCATAGCCTCTCTAATTTATCTATACACAAATCCCTAAGAAACTAGAGGCCATGCAACCAAAGTTAATCCCTCCTTGGAGAGGAGATATACTGACATATAGAGTTTATAGATGATGTGAGAAAATTCATTAGTAACCTAAATGAAGTAGTTGCGTTAAAATCGTGTTGTTAGCCCAATCAATGACAACTTTTGAATCTTCTAAAACAATTTTGTGTAAGCCTAACTATTTAACAAATTGCAACAATAACAATATACCAAGGAACTCTACTTTCGTATTAGATCCTAGACTAGGGGAGTATATAAGGTGATAATAATTACAAGCATTGACATATCACTACTACATTTGGGTGGAAATCTTGACAATGAAATCCAACGAAATGGCTAAAATTAGAAAAAGCGTTGGAATTTAAATGATTTTTTTTAATCCCAACTACTGTTGAATATCCGACGACAACTATGTACCAATCAAATATTCGACATTTATCCTGTCCCGTTGATTATCCAATGGTTTCCTATAACCCCTCCTATCATCAAATACCTGACTTGTGTTATTTTATTGTCAGATATCCGACGATGTATCCAATATGAAAATGTGTTGTCCAATTTCCTACAAATGGTAAATAATTTTTGCATAACGTTCAATTCCACCATTGATGGCTTTTTGCACTGACAATGTCTAATATGGGAAAAATTTGACTAAATAAAATAAATATAACATTAACATTATAATTAAATATAACATTATTAATATATAATTAATATATATTCATATTAATCATCTATAATATATTAATATAATATTATATTATATGATTATAATATAAATTATAAATAAAGTTATTAAATATATGATTATAATTATAATGTGTGTGTTTGTGTGTGGAGGCCCTAACATCATATACCTTTGGCATAGTTTCTATATGTATTAGTTGTGATTATTTTGAAAGGTTGTAGGGTTATTTTGAGGTTTATTTCTGAACAAAATCATCACTAAAAGTTCGGTAACAAAAAAATGTCACATAACATTCCTCAAGGAGACCAAAGATATGTGGGATCGACATCGAGGGCTTCTGAGAAAGGAAAATGTTATTTCCCTTGTACAAAATTAAATGGCTTGAGGCCAAGGAGAGTTCTAATAAAATTAGCTAAAAAGAATTGCAGAGACTATGGGCACGCTGAAGGCAAACATGAATATCATCCATTTGTAAGTTATTTATTATATGCCTTTGTATTGTAGATTTTTTTGTATATATATATATAATATATATATATATATTATATATATATATATATATATATATATTGTATTTTAGATTGTATGTGTTTGTATTGTAAATTGTATTATATTTCTATTGTAAATGTATTTTATAATATTCTTTTGGGAAGTGTTTGAACTATGTTGTCATCTTGATGTGGACTGGAAATATTATTTGATTATTTTCATTATGTTCATTTAAGAATTAGGTTAAGTTAGGGGTTAATTAGTTTATGGGCTTGTTACCACTCAAACCAGCAGGGGACCTAAAGGGGGTTCCTAATAGGGCAACTACTAGGTCAAGGACAGTGATGAAGGCTTATCCCACTATCACCACAAATAAGTCTCCCTGCTCTTTAAAAAATTTCACCAATGGGATGAGTCTTAGTAGTGTAGGGATCACTTTGTAAAGTAGATGTCAATGCAGAGGTGAGAAGTGACCCTTAAAACCCTTTCCCAAGGATGGAATAAAAAATGGAACTTACTTACTCTTTAAGCAAGGGACTTGGTCCACCAGGGTAAGTTGATAGGATTGGAGGGTTGAGGGAGAAAGAATAAACTTATAAAGGAGTTTCTCATTCCCTACAATCCTTGGAAACTTAGACTCCCAAATGGCCTTCAAAAAATAGTCTTTAAATTTGAGAAGTGGGACCACACGGGGTCAAGTGGACCCAACCCAAGTTTGGGGATGGAATGTAACAACCAATGATGTTCCTATCCTGGACATGATGAGGGAAAAGGATCAAACAAGAATATTCACTTTAAAGGGTTGAATTGATCCTATTAGTGTCTATCCTTGGGGACGCCTAGGAAAGATTCGATCCTAGAGATAGGGCTTGGAATTCCTAGAGATTCCACCATTAGAATGGCCTCCAATTTGGAGGAGAGGGAGGGGATCCACCAATGCAGTAGCCCAGAAGAGATCAAGTTTTTTCCTTGGGCCAATTTCCAGGAAATTGATGCCTTAGGTGACCCAATGGGGCTAGACTTGGTAAAAAGGGGAAATGGTGTTAGAAAATTATATATTATAGAGCAATGGAACACATAAAATATTGCAAAAATATAAACACAAAAAACGCATAAAACAAGAGAGACATAGGTATATGTGATTCACCCAGTTTTGGCTATGTCCACGGAGAAACAGCCAACCCTTCTTTTATTATATTATCCAACAAACTAAAGAGATACAACCTACAACAGATCCGCTGTAACTCCCTCTTCTCTCTCAATCTCCTCTCTCTTCTTCACTCAGAATACAGATCTGTATAGACGTAATACAATTCCCTCATATATAGTGAGGGGTTGCCTTCTATGGCAAAAAAACCCTAAATCAAACATAACTTCTATTGTTAGAACATCCGCCTAATGAACGGCCTAGATTGACTAGAAATTACTATACTTTTTTTTGACACCTAATCCTTTGCGATTCGGTGAATTTGGAATGTGAACAGTCATCAAGAAGATGAACTGAGCAGTCATATTCTTTGTATATAACAATAGCTACCTAATGAAATAAATGGTATCAGTTTTCTGCCAAACTGGAGTTACTCCTGGCCTGACATGGTATCAGAGCCAACTCCCTATTTACCCTTTATGTCTTTGTAACTCCTGATCTGCTCCATTACTCTCTGCCACACCTGTGCTGCCCTGACATATTCTATTTATGACTTTTGCATACGCTCAGACCCCAAACCATTTAATATTCCCTAACCCCTGACACCTCTATCCATAACGCGCTGCTCTTCAGCATTTACAACGGCCTCCTTCCTTTCATTTTTTATTTTTGGATATCCTGAGGGGACTCGAAATACCTTCGGCGCCTGCTCCTGGAATGGAATTCGCAGGAGAACGCATTAAGGCCTGGCAGTAGTCTGGTGGGCAGACCTTTTCGGGGATTGCGCTCTTCTTTTGGCCATATGTATGTTTCTTCTGATCTGCCTCCTCACTGGTTTATCTACACATTTCTTGGTATGGGCATTTTCTTGTGTTTGATTACATGCTCAGGTCATGCTGCTCCTGAGACTGCGAATGGACACTGCCTTTCTTGTTACATGTTATCTGTTAGCTTGCTCCTAATTCATATTCTGCCGAAATCATTTGTTCATTGATACAACGCCTTCCATTCTTTATCCATTGCTTGTAAATCTGTGTTTAAATCATTTGACGGGGAGGCGTGAAGCTTGTGAATCCTGCGTAAGTTTAGCTATTGTATCCAAGGCTAGAACCCTCAGAGGTATGAAAGAGTTTTCAGTAGTCAAGTAAATCTGTATCCCATCTGACAGAATATAAGGATCTTCATGTCTTTGACATATCATTTCAAGAGAATGAATTCGGTGTATATATTGGCCGACTTGGACTGTTTGATATGCACGGAAGATTATTTAGGAGGCGTGAATGGTTCAATGTAATACTTTGACTAGTGGTTTGACTGCATTTGTGGCATTTGCATTGAGCCATCTCTTGCTCTTCGTTGATCCTCTGATCTTTGTTGCACTACCACTTTTATAGACCATTGACATGGTATTGTGGATATACCACTGTTTAAATCCATGCCATTGGCAATTTTGTGGATTTATCATAAATTAGTAAGGAGGAGCCTACGCTTACTTCGTACAGCTTTAGCAGTGACGGTATATTGACCAGCATATATATATTGAATAGTTTGTAGATATTTGAATGCGTTGAATAGAATATGAACTAAATTTGTAAAATGGAATATGGTGGATGTATTAGATGAGGATCCTTTTATAAACATCGGAGGGATTTGAAGAAACATAGTACATAAAAGTATTTGAAATCTTTTTGCTCTTTTGAGCACAATTTCACTGTATATCAGCAGAAGTATTTTTTTCCTATCAGCAGAAGTTTTTTTTTACAGAATGCATTCAATCATCTCTATCGTAGGAATAGTTCTGAATGGTAAGGAGAACTATCCTGATTGGTCTCGAATGATACAACACACCCTCATCTTCAATGAGTTGTGGAAAGGAGTGTGTGTTGGAGAAGGAGACAGTGACCCAGAAAAGCTTATCTCAGACAAAGAGCTCGCCATTGGGGAAAACAAGAACAACAAAGCTTATGCATTAATTGCAGAATTTGTAAATAAAGAGGTGAGTTGCCATATTTCATCATATTCAACTGCCTTTGAAGCTTTACAAAAGCTGAAAGAACTCTATGACTCACATTCTGCACTTGAAGTCGTCCAACTCATGATTAAACTCTTCACTCTTGAACTGCAAAATAATGATCCTCTTGCTCTTGCATCTGAAAAAAAAAAATCTATAATGCATGATATCAAATCCACTAAGGTTGAGCTGGATATCTCTCTTATTGCTTTTCTCAAGGCACTTTATCCTACATACTCCAATTATCTTGAGTCTTTGCAAGCAAATGGAAATCTCAAAGATATAACCTTTGACTCTCTTGTGAAAAAGTTTGCTGAAAAAGAAAAAGCCTTTGGAAAGAAGATAGCCCCTCAATCTTCTGAAGAGACTGTGTGCCTTGCTCATAAAGAAAAGCATCCTGCTCAAGATTCTAAAAGAGGAAGAGGTGGACGAAGAGGAAGAGGAAGATATTTCAGAGGCGGGGGGGGGGAGACATTCTCAAGGAGAAAAGGCAGATTTACACTGTATTCGCTGCAAAAGAAATGGATCACATGATGCCTCTACATGCAAGCTACCATGGGACAAAATTGAGCAGAGAAAAAACCAACAGAAAGGTAAAACTGATGATACAGACAAAGGTAAAGCACCTGAATCCGCTCACTATATTGAGGCACAATGTAACATTGGAGTAAATGAAGATTTGTTTAACACTTCACTTGCTTCCTG
>APFE030102844.1:38994-66829 GCA_000404065.3 Pinus taeda | reverse complement strand
CATATCATCATTGAGGTAGGCATTCCCATACTCAGATCAAAACTGACTAGAAAACTATCTAAACTGCTCTTATATAGGAATGATTTTGTAATACATCACAAGTATAGACATATGTGGACACAGTATGGGTCAAGCCATCAATTTATAAATAGTCCACTGTATAATGAATAACAAAATTCCTTGCAACCTGGATGGTGGAAACTAGATCCAGGGTCTTGATTTCTGCTTCCCGAACTAGTATGATTCTATCCATGTGAATGAATGCATCGAAGTCGAACATAGTAGAAACCACTTGATTACCAGTAAATGATGTGAACTGTTAACAAGTGTGAGAGAAACCACCAATAATGTCAATGGCCCTCAAAGTACTCAATACAATCCATGAAATTTGAATAAATGAGTCGATGTCGAACATGTCACAGAATCCTTTGATCAAAGGTCAATGATGCAACCTGTCGTCAAAGGTGAGAAACCTGCCATTGAGGCATGCAGATTCCAAGGTACTGACAGTTTCTAGATCATCTTTCTAGATAATGGGTTGGAGTCGATAGATAGCGATCCGTCGTAGGCAAGCCCACAACATGAAATCATAGATCAAGTTTTGAAGAAATATATTTGGCAAGGACTAACTCAGGGATGGTCAAGATGGATGACATATATTTTGCAAATGAATGGTTTATTTGAATTGACCTCTTGAACACATAACGACACTGCAGATGGTTTGATGACAATGACCCAAAGCTAATACCAAAAAACCGGCTGAATACTTTCAATATGGTTTGATTAACTGTTAGGCAAAGGATTTCCCAACCCAGGTGAACAAAAAGTGTCGTGTTCAAGAGTGGTTAACTACTTTTCTAAACACAAAGTATAACAAACAGGTTCATTTTTCTCTCTTTTCCCCCACCATTTCTGGCAAGTACCTCTTTATTTTTTGACAAGATTGAGGAGAATAACATTTTCTTGATTATAAGCTCATCTTTCAAATGAGTCCAACTTAGTTTAAAATTCGAACCCTAAGAAGGAGTGGTCCATTCCTGTTTAAAATTGAACAAATCCTTTACTGTTGAAGTTTAACGAGTCTAGTATAGGAAAAACTTGATGTTTTTCAATTTTAGGGAGTCAGAAGAAAAACTTAAGAAAACTCCATGGTTGTCCTTTTTCGTAAATTTGTGTCCCACAAGCCTGAAAAAGTATAAAATGATACTTGAGAGAATAGCTTGACCATTACGATCAAGGAGTAATTTTCATAAATAGTGGCCCTAATTTCAAAAAAGTAAAAACGTGATCAAAGACACGTCGTTTTATTACCAATATCGAACTTGAAACGGCAAAAGTCTAGCAATCTTTTCATGTTTATACGGTCAGAAAAGAGCTGTAAGTGAACCGTCCTTTTAATTCCATTTTAACAAGCTTAAAAAGAAAAACTCGACAATCTTTTCATATTTTATGAGTCAGAAAAGAGCTTAAAGAGGACTTTTCCTAGAGGAACGAGTGGTATAAAGGGTAGCAAATGGTTCCAGGAATGGTGGAATTGCTCAAATCACGTAATGGTTAAGAGGCTGGCTAAAAAAACCACTCATAACTGTCGTCCCTTAGGAAAGGAAAACAAGCAAGTGAAAGCATATGATCGGCCAAAGAGATGGGGCTAATGGAATGAAAACAACCAAGGCTCATCTAACATAATTTAGCGGATAGAGACAGCGATCACAAGATGTAAAATGGGTATGGGTTCATTTTTACACAAGCTTGAACCATAGAGAACTTTGCTTGGATTCGGTTTCATGTTCACACAAGCTTGAAATGAAAAACTATGCTTGGATTCGTTCCATGTTTACACAAGCTTGAAATGAAAAACTATGCTTGGATTCGGTTTCATGTTTACACAAGCTTGAAACAAAAAACTATGCTTGTTATAAGTTCGCATGCCCCCAACATAACGATGCAAATTGAGGTACATGCACCCCAAGCTTCATTGCATTCAACCAAGTGGATAGAATGAAGGTTCACTTTCAAGATCTTGAAAAGGGAGTTGTTTCATTTTTTAATGAGGTTGACACAGGAAAAGAACTATCCTCAAAACCCTTGTTTCATTTTTTAACAAGCTTGACACAAGACAAGGAATTATGCTCTAAAATCCTTGTTTCATGTTTTAACGAGCTTGACACAAGAAAAGGAACTATGCTCATGACTCCTTGTTTCATTTTTTAATAAGCTTGACACAAGACTAGGAACTATGCTCATAACATCCGGTTTCATTTTTTAACGAGGTTGAGACTAAAGAAACTATCCTCACAATATCCAGTTTCATTTTTTAACGAGGTTGAGATGGGAAGAAACTATCCTTGCAACATCTGGTTTCATTTTTAACGAGGTTGAGACGAGAAGAAACTATCCTCATGATTGGTCAGGAATCAGAAAACGACTGTAGAGCCTGATATGCAATTTCAAAGGGACTCATAGGCATTACGCCATGACATGAATCCACCTCGGAATCGGAAAGTATGATTCGAGGATCATCAAAAGCAATAATTTTCAATGAAATCATATTAATATTTTCAATAGAAGGCGATACATTAGGAGGAGGGAAGGAAAAAGTTCCCAGTAAACCAAAATCTTTAATCAAACCTACTCCAACATCTTGGTAAGGGATGGTCGTTTTACCGACATGCTGAACACTATCAGTAGAGGCTGGGTCGGATGATAAATAACTCAGCTGGTCTATCATAATGATCTTTCCATTATGAGGAAATTTAACAAGCCAAAAGACCGATGAAACAATAGCAGTCCTAGTGTAAGACCAACTGTGACCCAAGAGAAGGTTGTAATCTAGAGGGGCATCAACCACTTCCACATCTAGATTTACAGTTTTTCCTTCTACCCCTATAGGTAAATCTTCCAAAATACCAAAAGGATGGAACCCTCGACCAACAAAATCCTTTAGAATTGTCGGGGACTAATTGATTGTCAGAGAACCAAGCAATCTCCAATATTGGATCGACATAATACACATAGAAGCTCCCTCATCAATCACAGTCCTAAAGCAGGGTCTGTTTTTTACTAACACTGGGATCTGGAAAGCCATTTGATGAGGGAGGCGAGGTGTACTATTATCTAAATCGAATATTATTAGATTTGAATCCTGAATGTCGACAGCAGACAATAGAAATTTACGTTGTGTTGGGCATGATTGCAGCACTTCCAAAACTGACATTGTTGAAGGGGCAATGGCCAGGTCTTCAACAATGTTATAATCCTAAGTAGCTTGCACAACTAATTCCCAAAATATACCTCTAGTAGGTGGTTTGGTTACTAATTCTGGGTTGGATTTCTCAATCTGTAGTGGATGCGAAACAGGAGGAGTTGAAGTTGATGGGTTTGAATAAGAAGATTCTACTTTTTTACCATCAACAGGATTGTTACTACCATAATCTTGTGATTGCGTTGCAATCCTGACATGAGACATTATCATGATGGGTTCTTCTGAGGTATTCGAGGAAGAAGAAACCGCTTTACTATCTTGAGTAGGTGAAGGATCCTTCAACACAGTAGTCATTTGAGAATCTTTAACAAATTTCGAAAACTCTGCTCAATATGGGCATTCTTTAGTAAAATGATCCTCATCGCAGATAAAAAAAGGATAGAGAGGTTTTCATTTTTCGTCAATGGATTCATTTTTATTTGTTTTCTCTTTTGAATTTTGATTGTTTTTATTTTTCTCCTTCTCTTTACTACCAGATTTGGCCACAGATGAATCTACGACATGGACATCGGCAGAAACTTCAACGGAAGAATCTCCTTTCAGGGAAACAACTAAAGTTGTTGTAGAAGAAGAATTCTTTGAAGATTTCTTCTTGCTCTTAGAACTAAATAAACCAATCACACCATCAACGGCATGAGATCCCGAAGGAGATGTAGCTTTTGGAAGATCAAGGATTTTTTTGTGTAAAGTACCTGACTGCGTATAAACGAGGTCAAGGTACTGAGGCTGAGCAATTACTTGCTCTTCAGTAACAACTCCTGCCTTAGCTACGTCCTCAATGATTTTAGGTAATAATGATTTAACAAACCATTCCTCTAAAATTTGATCCAGAATTAAAACTTTCACTAAACGCCTTCTACGTCGCCATTCATGAATATGATCAGAAATATATGTGGACATAGATTGTTTTAATGAAGTTAACAATTTCGTGCCATTATCGTATCTAATAGGCAATTGAAAAAGAGTTAAGAAAGAAGTAGCTAACTAATTAAAGTTATAAAAAGAGCCTCGTGGTAACTCAATGTACCATTTGGCAGTAAGACCAATCTGAGTTCTTTGAAAAAGACGTAAGCGAATCGAATCATCTATGATAGAATTAGATGCACACTAGAGGTGATAAGTCATCACATGATTCGAGGGATCCTCTCCTGACCTACCCTCAAATTTTGGGATATCACTGGGCAAATTATTAGGCATTGGCAACCAATACGGAAGATAATAAATTGGATCATTCGTAAGGTGCGAAAAATCAGGTAAATCCAAAGTTGCAATAAATGGTAACTGATGGTTAGGCTCACGAAAACCTTGTGGAATGAGACCAGCTCCAGGAGGAGGATATCCAAGATAAGCTGGAATCATATTTGCATTAGGAATGTTAGAACCTCCCGGGAAACTAGGATTAACTGGACTAAACTGGGGTTGTTGAGGCTGTTGATAAGTATATCCAGGGTACGGTTGATACTGATAAACTGGATTTTGTATAGTAGGAATAGATTGATACTATCTCTGGTACGGGTGACTCGTGGAAATTGTACTTGGACCAGCTTGTCTTGCAGGCATCTGGACTGAAGTCTGAATCGTAGGTCCTGACTGGGGTAAAATACTTGAGGTGTTGACACTAATGCAGGGATAGTAGAAACCAGAGCTACTAATACTCCAGAAGTAGGTGGGGTAGATTAAACAAAAGCTGCAGTAGTTGCAACAACAGTTTGAGGTGGAGTTTGAGGTGAACTAGGCCCAGGCTGATGAACTACACTAGGTGCAGAAGTTTGGACAGGTTGTTGGGTTGGACCAGAAACCAAAGGTTGTCCACCTTGATTAGATAACTGCACATTAGATTGCAAAGTCTGTTGAGTTTGAGATGGATCCCACACCATATTCATTCCGGAACCCATAAAAGGTTGTACATAACGAGAACCATAACCTGGTTGAACGTAGGGTTGATAATTAGGAGGTACATTTCCAATTCTTTGTAAAAATGACAGACCAGAAGGCGGTTGGAAACCTTGAGTTGGGTACTGACCTTGATGTTGATAACCCTGAGGCATGTACTGAATATGGGATTGAAAAGCATCCTGAGGAATATGGGGTTGACCTTGGGGTATGTACTGTCCTAAAAGTTGAAATCCTTGAGGTAGCCCTCCAAGCGGAAACTGACTACCTTGGGGTTCCCCCCAGGCAATAACTAACTACCTTGAGGTTGCCCCCCAGGCGGTAACTGACTACCTTGAGGTTGCAGATTTGGAATACTACCAGACATCATAAAAATCTGCTTTGCATTCAACATTTTAGTTCCATTATTACCAGGTGATAACTGATATTCAGTTGGTCGAGGAGTTGCTCCTGAAAAAATACCAGAAAGTGACTAGTACCCTAAAGGAATAGAAGGACCGCCATATAAAAATGTTTCTGGTGATTGGGAAAAAATGGATGACTGTCTCGATATGATTAATCAAGGACAATAATCTCTAAGTGTATGATGAAAGTAATCACACGCAAATAAAGAAAATTTCAATAAAATCACCTAAAGTCTCTAAAGAAACAAACAATTGAATCCCACGCCTAAAGAATCTAAGAGTTCAAACCACACACAAATAGTACCTTTCCGTACTGAAAACACTAGTTGGTGATGAAATCCAACGTCGCAAAATTCAATACAGAAATGGCAGTTGGAACAGTTACCCCGACAACCTACTTAATGAAACAGACTGGCACAAGTTTCTTCACAAAACTATCTCGAGTGAAGAGAACCCCACAGAGATTCCAAGTGAGTCTACTCGATGTCTGCTCTAGGTACAGTGAGACCCGTCCTTCACCATCACCTTAGGAAAGAATCTTAAGATTATGGTCACTAAGGTTACCAACAGTAACAAATACAACTAGGGGAACAATCTACGATCCGATCTACGTGCAAGGGTAGAGTAAAAAAGCTCAATCCCCTTGAAGGCTCCTCGACATGATCAATCTGAGGTTTACCAACAAGTGACCCTAGGCTCCTCGACAATGGTTAATCCGAGGTTTACCGTTTTTAATACGCACAAATCTGCTATTGTTCCCAATGCGACAGACTTGATTATCTTAGAGGCTTGGACATGATCTCGTGATTGACTCCTTTAAGAGGAGCTTCCCAAATTATATCAATTATAATTGGATTTATTTCCTACCGCAAGATATATCTACTTGTTTGTTTTAACTATCTTGGAGAGTTATTTACTCCCTACTCCAAGATACTAGCCTGAACTATATTGGTGATAAGAGCCCTAGAAATAAAAAGATTGCTAGATCAATTTTAATTAAGCATTATTTTTATTGGTTGTTTCTTAAGTCAATAGGTATGGAGATGAAACTTTGATGGTGTGAAGACTCGACTCCAAAAACACTAAAAAATGCACCTAAAATGATAAACAATTCGTTTTTCCTTTCAATGAATCTCTAGCTAAAAGAAAGAGTTGAGAATGCAATTCCTTGAAAAACAAATCTTTCCTTCAACATATAAATGAACAAAAAAACTTTTTGTCTTTTTCAATAAAATCAAAATGATACTCTATTTAAAGCTCACAAAAATAAATCCCTTTTCTTTTTAAACACTCAAAACTATAGAAAACAATTCTTTCAAAAAAGATTCTACAATTTTTAGAAAACACTCAAAACTATGAAAAATTAATCTTGAGGTCTAAAAAATTCTAAAAATCTAATCAATATAAAAGCTTCAAATCTTTTTGAGGATGTTTTACTTAGTTATTTAGTAAACTAAGGATTAATTCGTTCAGAATAACAAATCAATCAAAAATATCCAGCTATGTTTTCTTTTATAAAAATGAATTTCAAAACTTATAACCAAGTTCGTTCAAAGATTTGCAAAGAGACGAAATCTATTTCTCACCAAGGGAAGATTTCATAAACTAGCCAGACTCATTAAGAAGAAAAAATATACCAGGGTGATTTAAGGTTTCTTAGGCTTCTAATCTTTAAGTCACTATAGAGACCGAGTGAAAACCAATCCAAGTATGCAAAACTTCTAGAAATTCATCTAAAACAAAAACACCAATGGAACTTACTCACAAGAGACTTTTGATAGGACACATGTAGATCTGGGTAGAGACTAAAAGTAATAAACTAATCCTAAACTTAACTCAACGAAAATATTTTAGGTTTTTCAAAAATTTTGACAAGGTCCGCAGGCTTCCAGTATAACCAGATGCGGTATCGCTCTGCGCAATAAAGTAACAGTGCGGATATGTCCGCGCTGTATTATAAACAGAATGTGTGGTCCTCTTAAAAATTTCGAGAAAACAAAAAACAATCCATAACCTAAAAACTACCCAATCCCACACACATCAAGCAAAAACCAGAAACAAAAACAAGTTTCTCAAGTCAAAGACAAAGGAAAATCAAAAAACCAAATTCAGATCCCCAGTATGGTTGCCAATTTGTTAGCTAGATAAATCGATCTTGCGGATAAGGCTGATCTCCCTAGTATCAACAGATATCTAGCAACAAGCAGGACAAGCAAATCTAACTTTCTCTAAACATATTGTGATTCATTAATAACAACTAAGAGGTGTTTTAGACCCTACCTTAAGTCCAGCACTAGTTTGTGGTAGCCATGCTCCAACCATCCGAAAGAGTTTTCTTTTATGAACCTGTAATCATAAACAAGCACACATCAAATAACACCTGCGTAGCTAATATAATAAATCATGTTCATCATGGTGATCAAGGAATCCATGAAACAAACCATAAAACACAGCTTATTGAGAAAAATAAACTTAATTGTATTAACTTTGAAATAGAAGAACTTTACAACCTTTGGTGCTTTGATGTTGTACAAGCTCTTCCTAGGGTCCAAACAGGAATCTCTTCTACTTTGACAACCCTCACTCTCTTCCAAATGAAATAAAAAGGTATGTCATCTCTCCTTTCAAAATCTCAATTAGGAAGGCTAAGTTCCAGCAGCATTTACCCTAAAAAATATTCAGCTTTCAAACTCCCAAGTAACCAGGCCAATGCTTCATTTTATAGTGCAAAGGGAGGTTACAGGTCCACCATTGAAGGGATAGAGTCCTCCTTCAAAGGGATAAGCTCCTCACATCAAGGGGTTAGCTCCTTAAGGTATGGGATGCATGAACCTTTAAGGATCGAACTTGCCACCTCAAGATTCCCTCTAGAAGCTTCCAAAAATGACTCAAAGTGAGTTTTTAAGAATGTACTTGCACCTTTTTAACTTTTATAAGGGTTTGTACCCATAACACAGAGACAGAGTGGTCAGGTGCACAGGGGACATGACCAATAGGTGCGGGACCGCAGGTAATGCTAAGAGAAAGTGCGAAACCAGAGTTTTAGAGATTTTTAAGGTCTTTCTCTTATTTTCAAGGTTTGATATGAAGAACTAAGATTTAAGACTTGCAAAGGAGGAAGGTATGAGTGATGATAGACTCACACTAATTGTAGAATGGAAAGGTGACAATTTTTGTGCAACATGGCCATAACTAAACCATTCCAACTTTCTGGCAATGAGCACAAAAATAACAGAGCCCTAACTTCATCATCAAAAGTTACCCCTATTGAACTTAACTAACAGGTAACTGTATTAAATTCATTTAAATGATCAGCAACAGATCCACCTTCTGAAATCTTCATATTAAATAAATGCTTCATAAGAAATACTTTATTTGAGGCCGAGGGTTTTTCATGTAGTTTGGCTAATGCCGACATTAAACCCTCTGTTATCATTTCCTTTGAAATATTAAACGCTACCGACGCCGCTAGGCACAACTATATTGTTCCAAGTACTTTTCTATCGAGAATATCCCATTCTGTGTTTGTCACACTCGTCGGCTTCTTTGTCTTTCCGCTCAATGGTAAGTATAGATCTCTCTGATATAGATAATCTTCCATTTGCATCTTCCACAACTGGTAGTTTTGGTCGCTGACTTTTTCAACCCTAAACCTACCATCTTCCGTTATTGCTCCCACCTGAACCAGGAACTCATCTCTCCTGCGAGTTTATCAACCAAATAGACCTTCGGTTCTGATACTAGTTGTTAGAAAATTATATATTACAGAGCAATGGAACACATAAAATATTGCATAAATATAAACACATAAAACAAGAGAGACACAGATATACGTGGCTCACCTAGTTTGGGCTACGTCCATGGAGAAACAGCCAATCCTTCTTTTATTATATTATCCATCAAACTAAAGAGATATAACCTACATCAGATCTGCTATAACTCCCTCTTCTCTCTCAATCTCCTCTCTCTTCCTCACTCAGAGTACAGATCTGTATAGATGTAATACAATTCCCTCATATATAGTGAGGGGTTTCCTTCTAGGTTAAAAAACCCTAAATTACACATAACTTCTACCGTCAGATCATCTGCCTAATGAACAACCAAATTGACTAGAAATTACTATACTTTTACAAGGCAATTTTACATCGATTTTTAGTTTCGTGGGCGTTGCCCCCCAGACAGGGGGGGATCGGCCCCCCCAAACCCCTGCGGGGGGGACAAGTCCCCCCCCGTACCCCCCCACTTGGAGGAGTGTACAGTCTTCTTGGGGTATACATCTGGCTAAGAACTTTGAATATAGAAGATAATCAGGCTCCACACCCAACAAATGGTAAAAATAAGCCTAATATGATCATCCTTTTATGGAACCAGTTCCTAATTCACTTGGGGATATGGAGTCAAGGATCGCATAAGAACTTGGATTATTGATCAAGGAGGCCTAGAAAGTCAACTTCATCCAATATAGATAGAAAGAAAAGAAAAGAGACTTTCAAGCATTTATACTTTAAAGGAAATGATACAAGCTTCTCGAGATAAATAATCTCTAGGGAATTTCATTCATAGAACATTGGCCCATAAATTTAATAACTAAAACATTACTCAATTCCACATTACAATAATGAAACAACTAGCCCTAATTTTAGTAGCATGCAACAACAAGAATAAAAATGATAAAATAACTTGAAACTTTATAGAATATATCCAACCAGAAATTTGTTTGCATAACAAAGCTCCAAGATAAGAGAAATAGCCCAAATCCATACATCAAAATTCATCCATCTCCAAAACTATCCTCCAAGAAAAAAGTGCAAAAATTATCTAAGACTAGAGAGATCCCAAGTAAAGTGATGATACAAATGAATGTATCTAACATTAATATATAGCCTCCTAAGGAGTTTGAATTAGCCTATGGGCCCCTAAAGATAAATTAATTTGCAAATAATAACTCCTAATGGTGAGAAACCTACCATACTAGCTCATAATGTAAATACAAGCCTCAAAAGGGGCCAAATAATGATGTATGCATGTCACAAGGCCCTCCAAAGGCTCAATAACATCTTGAAGTGCCATATCGAGGAATAAATTCCTCGGAATATGATGGAAAAGGGGGTGGTCCCTTGTTCTCCAAGTGGTAGACCTGTGGTAATCTTAGTGGGTCCGAGGGCATATCATTGACCCCATGGGTCTCCATATGAATCAAAGATGTTTGTAGATCCTCTACAATGGTCTAAGTGGTGGAATGAATGATTTCATGACATCATAAAAGTGTCAGGACACTTGCCAAGAGTGTGGGGCTCCTATGGGGGCTTGCCGGACATAATGTACCAATCATGTCACCATCGTTCCAAAAGTGGATCGTTAGTAGTCTCTGAACATTCATGAAGATTTTTGGAGTGTTTTCTGAAGTTGTGGAGGTCCATGTATCTCTATGCACACCCCACATGTGCCAATGTGGGCATCTAGGGGTCAGGATCCCATATAGGGAAGCCAAACCCAAATTGAAACCACCTGCAATCTTGCATAAGATCCAATGTGTCCCCCAAGCTTCTAGATTGGTCATTAGAATAATTGGGTAAAGGAGCTTACAAACCATGGATAACAAAGTGGCACTTCATAATGGCATGTCCTTTTATAGTGGGCTTTAGCATGTGCTAGTGTCTCCAAATTCCAAAGGGGGTTAGCCAAGTACCTTATTAGGTAGCTTCAGCCCTTAGCAAGGATAATATGTCCAAGGTACACCCTTCTAATGGGGGTGGAAAGTGACAAATAGGTGAGATGGAATAGGGAATGAGAGGGGAAACCCTTGGCCACATAATGAGGCACAAGAGTAACTAGATAAGGGGAAGCCCACACCTATGTATATAATGTATAAGAGGGAGAAGTGGTGGTACATGAGGTGCCCCGACCTTGATTTTTCCACCCTTCTTTATATGCATTTTTCCTTTTATGAATTTTCTTTGCTTAACTGCTCGGGGCTCAAAGGACAAGAACATGATGTCTATAGTATAGCAGTGATTACCCCTTTTCAGGTAGGGTGCTTCATTTCCCTCCAGGGTTTGGGACAACCATGGGTTCTTGAATGATAGAGGAAGCTCATCTAGGGCCTATGGAACCAGGGTGATGACCATGGATGGGGTAGATCTCATGTGTTGACTTTTTCCCACATGCTAATTATTTTTGTCTCGACCATCTTTTGCATTTTTCATTACAATTTCCTGATAAATGTGGCCATTTATGATTTTTAATTTTTCTTTTAATTGCTTCAACCTTCGAGGCGTCATTCTAGGCCTCACCCAAGGTAGGGGCAAGGAGGTAGGGAGGCTAGCCATATGTGGACCCAAAATGGGAATGTGGACCTAGGTGGGAGAAAAGATGAATAGGGGTATAATGAGTGGAAAGCCAGTGATATGTGCAGATAAAGGAGATGGACCATGCACCCAAAATTAGGGTTTCCCAAGTAGTAACACCCTGGAACAAAATGGTCAATAAATGAAATCCCATGGAACTAAGATAAAAGGGTAATAACCCAAAAGAGATCAAGGGGATGGGAGCACAAACTAAGCCCACTGTTTCCACCAAATCCCTCCATCAATCCATACCCATAAGTATCCATGATAAGTAAACCCAATACTCAAATACCAAATGACAATACATACCTTTAGATTCAAGAGGCCCACCTTCAAACATACGATCAACACAGGTGGGTGAGTGACCACATGGCTGGCTCAAGTGGTAGATATATGGCACAATGAGATAGTAGGAAGCATCAAGGGGCTGTTAGCTGCCAGTTGAGGCTCACCATGGAGAAACATTTATCCTGGGCATATCACCCACAAGGTAGTGGGTAACATCTGGTTCCAACTGGGACGTGATCTCTCATAGAAGTGGCTAAGGCTACTCGAATCGGAGGTCGCGAGAAATCCAATAATCTCTTGGTCACCGTAGACCTATTATCTGCAAATTTCAAAGATCAAAGCCATGGGATAACATGTTTTTCATGGTGTCTAATGATCACCCATGCTTAACGTTATCCCCTATATAATATCTATATCTAATATATAATATATATATCTATATATATTATATTAATACTTTATATATATATATATATATATTATATATATATATATATAATATATATATAGATATATTATGCAATCTAATATATCATGAAAAACATCATATGCAATTAGTTCGAATGCAAAAATCATCATGCAATGCATTCTACTCTAACATGCATATGGTACAACATCAAGAGTCAAGGAAAGGAGTGATATGACTTATTTTGACTGATTGAGGCTAAATTTCATTGTTGAGTTTGGAAATGTAGTAATAGTCATTCCCAACTTTCCCATGAATTGTGATAGGAACTAACTCTTTTTCCATCAAGACCAAGTCCCATTTCCACTTTTTGCTTGGCTTGTGGTTTAGTGTTTTAAGGATACATACCTCTTGTAAAGGGGGAATGGGGGATGGTTTTATAGTGTTATGTGCTTCATAGTAAGGACCAGGTTAAATCACATGTGATAGGTACGTAGGTTCCCTATGAAGGATGAAAGGGGTCCCATTAGACTGAGGGATGACAGCGTATAATAGATCCATTTGAAGATGACCCCCAACAGTGGCTCCCCATTTCCTAGATAGCAACATCCCCCATACATCATGAATATCGATGAAAACAATGTCAATGAGAAGGGATATGTCGGGGCTTCTATCCAAAGAAACTTTAAGATCCTTAATGAGACCCTCTACTTCCATAGGTTTGGAGTTAAACCCACACACCTTGTACGGTCAAGTAATGCTAAGACGCAATTGCTTCATAACAGTTAAAGGCATCATGTTTGCAGAAGCCGCTAATTCGAGCATACAATTATGGAGATAAAGGTAATTGATGGCCAAAGTGAACATGAAAGGTTCGTGCCCAAGGTTTTTATCAGGAATGTGAATGTTTTGTAAGTCTTTCGATAATTCTTCCTCTTCAAAACCCAATGAATTCTTAATTTCTGTCCTTGCTCAAGAAGTTTAGCAATCTCTTTTAGAGGGACAGATGCAATTATCTTTCCAATAGCAGCATCCATATCAATGTTAAGCCCAACAGGTTTTCCCTTCTCTTTCCTTTTGGTGTTTTCTTCCCTTTTAGGCCCCTTTTATGGTTTCGATTTTGTTTGGGAATCCTTTTTTGGAGGGTTATTTGAAAGGGCTTTCTCTTTGGGAGGCTCTTTAAAGGGTACATTATTGGGAGGATCTTGATTGGGAAGAGATTCATCTTTATTAGGCTCTTTGGATTTTGTAGGGTCTTTGCCATGGTCTCTTCGGGAGTATTGGAGTCCTTTGAATCTTCCACTATGCTCATCATTGTTTAGGTAATGCTCTTCTTTTTCAACTTTGGTCATGACCTCATTGATGGGAGGGTGAGTGTATGAACCTCCAAGTAGAATGTTGAATATATGAGCTTCTACAAGGTTAGTTTGTTTGTTTCATCATCATCACTCTGATCACTCTCATAAGGCTCATCTTCAGAGAAAGAGTCTTGGTCCACCATATTGGTTGGGGCTAAGGTGTTTGGGACTTGAGATGAGCTAGGTTTATCTTCATCACTTTTCTTTAACTCATAGATTCATAGGTTTGGGACTTGAGATGGTGCTCTCAATGGGTTTGAGGGCACATCAATGACCCCATGGGTCTCCATATGAATCATAGATGTTTGCAGATCCTCTGCAATGGTCCAGGTGGTGGAATGAATGTTGCCATGACATCATACAAGCCCTGGGACACCAACCAAGACTTTGGGGCTCTTGTGGGGCTTTCTAGGCATAATGTACCAATAATGTCACTGTCATTCCAAAAGTGGATCGCTAGTAGTCTATGAACATCCATGAAGATCTGTGGAGTGTCTTTTGTTGTTGTGGAGGCTCATGGATCTCTATGCACACCCTACATGTGCCAATTTGGGCCTCTGAGGATCAGGATCCCATATAGGGAAGCCAAACCAAAATGGAAACCACCTGCAATCCTACATAAGATCCAACGCATCCCCTAGGCTTCCATTACAATCAGTCTTTAGAATAATTAGGTAAAGGATCTTGCCAACCATGGATAACAAAGTGGTACTTCAAAATGTCATGCCCTTTCGTAGTGGGCTTTAGCATGTGCTAGTGACTCCAAACTCCAAAGGGGGTTAGCCAAGTACCTTATTAGGTAGTTTCATCCCTTAGGGGGGATAGTATGTCTGAGGTACACCCTTCTAATGGGGGTGTCAAGTGACAAGTATGTGAGATGGAATAGGGAATGAGAGGGGAGCCCTGTGCCACATAATGGAGCATAAGGGTAGCTAGATAAGGGGAAGCCCACACCTGGGTATATAATGTATAGGAGGGAGCAATCGTGGTACATGAGGTGCCCTGACCTTGATTTTTCCACCCTTGTTTATATGCCTTTTTCATTTTATGACTTTTATTTAGTTAATTGTTGGGGGCTCAAGTGACAAGAGCATGATGTGTATAATATAGCAATGATTACCCCTTTTGAGGTAGGGTAGTTCATTGTCCTTTAGGGGTTGGGACAATCATGGGTTCCGAAATTATAGAGGAGGCTCATCTCGGGCCTATGGAACCAGGGTGATGCCCATGGATGCAGTAGAGATCATGTGTCGGATTTTTCCCACGTGCTAATTATTTTTGTCTCGACCATATTTTGCATTTTGCGGTACCATTTACTGTTAAATGTGTCCATTTATGCTTTTTACTTTTTCTTTTAATTTCTTCAACCTCCAAGGCATCTTTCTAGGCCTGACCAAAGGTGGGGGCAAGGGGTTACAAAGGTTAGCCCTATGTGGACCGAGGTGGGAGAAAAGATGAGTGGGGGTATAGTGAGTGGAAAGGGAGCGATATATGTGGATAAAGGAGTGGGACCACACACCCAAAATCAGGGTTTCCCAAGTGGTACCACCCTAGAACCAAATTCTCAATAAAGGAGATCCCATAGGACTAAGATTCAAGGGTAACAACCCAAAAGAGATCAAGGGGACATCAACACAAACTAAGCCCACTCTTTCCACCAAATCCCCACAACAATCCATACCCAGAAGTATCCATGATAAGTAAACCCAATAATCAATTACCAAATGACACGAAATACCTTTAGATTTGGGAGGCCCACCTTCAAACATAAGTTCAATGCAGGTGGATGAGGGTCCACATGGTTGGCTCAGGTGGCAGAAAAATGGCACAATGAGCTACTAGGAGGCATCAAGGGGTTGTTGGCTACTGGTTGAGGCTCATCATGGAGGAAAATTTCTCATGGGGATATCACCCACAAGGTGGTGGGTAACAAGGCTTAGGGATAAGGGGTCATTGTTTAAGGGTTTAGTGGTTAACGGTTAAGGGCTTAGGGGAATGGGATTAAAGTGTTAGGGAGTTAATGCATATTTTTTAGGGGGTTAATTTGGACCTAGAGGATTTATAGGTTAGTCATGGGTTTATACAGATAATTATTAATAAGGTTTTAAAGTATATTATGCAAAATATGGCATTAAGAAAGAATATCTCATTACAACAATGAATGAAAAATAAGATCAATATGTTTTTTACTATGGTTATGACTATATATCTCAGAGAGTGTCTCACTTCCTACATGTCAAGAAAAGTAACATCTTTCTTAGATTTTTTCAACATACTCTTAAATATCTTGATAAATTGCACAAGCATCATTATTGATTTGTTGTCTTTGTTTATTGGTCTCACCTAGGTTGTCCTTATCTTTGTCTTTGTTGTCTTTGTTTTCCTTATATATTATATTTGTAAAATGTTGTTATATAGATGTTTACATATTTTTTATATATACTAATATTACTTTATTGATTGTAATTATATAGTATCGTCCCCCTAGGTAATTGCTAGACGAGGAAGACGTGTTTGTAGTATAAGAACTTGTTCAAGAACATATAGCGATTAATATTAAGGACTAATCTAATTATCCTATGGAAGAAGATAATGATGTTGATAGCATAGTTGAAGAAGATGGGAAAAATAGATTGATCCAAGAGACATTTAATAATGTTGGAATTGATGATAGTGACAGCAATATGATGACCGTGCTTTTGATTTACCTATACTTGAGATGGAAACTAAACCTGTTTATGAAGGCTCAAAAATATCTCTTTTCTCTGCTCTATTGTTGTTGGTCAACTTAAAGGTGGTGAATGGTTTTTCAAACACATGTGTGACACAACTCCTAAGGTATTTAATATATTTTGTGACATTTAGTACTATATACATGATAAAAAAATTATTTTTTCCATTGTTTTTAATGTTAGTATGTTGATCTGCATCATTTCATTAATTTGTAACATTTGGATGCAATATATACAATTAATATTGTTTAGTAAATTAACCAATACTATTTTTTTTTATGTTGTAGATTACTAGGTGAATTTCTATTAACACTGTCAAATGTTTTACCTCGTACTTACCGAGATTTACATGCCACTATGAAAGAAATTGGAATGGAATATCAAGTTATTCATGCATGCCCTAATGATGATATTATTTATTATAAGGAACATGTGTTGAAAGATAAATTCCCAAAATGTGATGAGAGTAGATATCAAATCGATAAAGTAACAAAAAAGGTGTCTGGCAAGGTCCTTTGTTATATTCCCATAACTCCATGTATGTGACAATTGTTTAGGTGAAAGCGTATAAAAACTCATGGATTACCACGCAAGCAATATAAGTGAAGATGGTGTTCTTTGAATGCCTACAGATGGATCTGCATTCAGGAATATAGAGGAAAAGTGGTTAGTGTTTAAAGAAAAACCTCATAATTTTAGGATTTCATTAGCAATTGACGGTCTCAATCCATTTGTAGAGTTGTTATGTGGACTTATTCCTCTTGTGGACAAGAGTGATCTCCCTAGACTTCAAAGAACCCTACTAACAAACAAACAAGAACTCCTATGTTTCTCTAGACTCTGATTAGCTGAAAGGAAATAGAATGATAGAGGCCTCTTACTGATTTAACTAAATGGTTGATGAAGTCCCTCAAAGATTTCGACCATTCACTCCTCGATGATCTAGATGTACTCTTGTTGCTCCTCGCAACTTCTCCATACTATCTTGAAAGAGCTATGCAAAGACAAAGAAAAACAAGAGATCAAATCATACATCATATTATCAAAGAGATAAATGGAATAATTAACCAATTATATATCATAAACTAATCAATATGCAACAAAAATCCATGTAGGTGATCAAGGGATCCTACAATTTAAATCAATGAAGATGTAATTTAGAAAGAACAATTGCTTTTATATTCATAAAAATGGAAAAAACCCTTAAACCTATATAGCCTTGATGTTGCAAGTCCCTTCTAAAATATCCAACCCTCTCCCTTGCAAGAAAAGCCTTCCAACCTAATCTCAACAGCATAAACCTACTTCTAACAGTCATCTCCCAATCCTAAGACTTGTGGTAGTTTTATAGGCCAATAATGGGAAGTTTTGGATCCATTCTCCAAGGGATGAGATCCACTATCAATGGGATAGAGCTTCCATAAAGGAATGGGAGTTACTCCATGATGGGAGGGATCAATACTGAATAGGCACCCATTCAAAGCTTGTTGGTTGGGATAGATGCTACAAACAATGCTTCTAGACTTTACTTTTTATTTTTACATACTTCAAGTCATGTTCGCAAGTCACAATGGAACACAATGTATACTTATGTGAAACTTTTAATGGTCTTCTCTACGTATGCAAAAAAATCAACTAGGGAACTACCCAGGTAGCCATGCCATAGGATCCAGAAATTCCACTTTCTTTTGGATGCTTTAGATTCAAACTATGCATGGAAATGCTCCATGACACATTTGTAGATAGCAAGAAATCCAAACCAATGGTAATTTTTCTAATGTGACAAAATGACGTGTAACAGATTTCCCGCTAAAGTGCAAAGTCAAAAGAAATATTTTGATGACTGAAGTGCTTTATCACGTGAATTTTTGGGTTACAGACTATAGTCGGAGACCTGAAACAATCAAAGAAACATTAAGATGCAATATACAATATCATCGCTAAGGTAGGCATTCCCATACTCAGAACATAAATGTTTCAAAGCACAGTACATAAATACATCTGAAGATCCATGTCAATAGATGACATAGTATGGACACAATCATCAATGTACATTTACAATCATGAATATTTAATAACTCCACATAGCCTGGATGGATGAAACTAGATCTAGGGTTTTGATCTTAATATCTCAATCCATAGTATGAATCTAGCCATGTGAGTGAATGTCTCGTAGTTGAACATGGTAGAAACCACTTGATTACTGATCAATGATGTGAACCATTAACAAGTGCGAGAAAAAACCACCAATAATGAAAATATATCTCAAGGTACTTCCAGTATAATTTATGAAATGCGAATAGATGTGCTGATGTTGAACACTCATAGAATTGTTCGATCAAAATTCAATGATGAGAACCTATCATCGAAGGCAAGAAACCTACCATTAAGGCATGCAGGCCTCAAGGTACTAAAGGTTTCTAGATCAACTTCCTAGATAGTGATTTGAAGTCGAAAGGAAGCGACCAGTTGCACGAAGGCCCGTGACATGAAATGCATGTCAAGTTTTGAAGAACAACAATTTGGATTAATCCTGGGTTCACTTAGGGATAGTCAACGCAACTAAAGGTTAAGACTAACAAAGTAATTTGACTGAGGTTGAACTTCTCTTCAACATATCAGAGGCACGACATAATGACTTGGTTTCATTTGACTCAAAAATAAAACCCAAACCAACTGAAGACCTTCAATGAGGTATGGTAAAATGAGTAGCAAATGTATTTCCCAACCCGGACACAAAAGTGACAGACTATCATGTTCAAGAGTAACATACTGCCTTTTACAAATGCAAAACAAAGATTTTTTTCTCACTTTTCCCCCACCATTACTGCAAAGTAACTCTTTATTTTTTACAAGCTTGAGGAGGATAACATATGCTTGTCTAATAAGCTCATCCTTCAGACAAGTCCTCCAAAGTATTTTTGATGAACCCTAAGAAGGAGTGGTTTGGTCTCATCATGCTTAACGAGTCCTATACTATTTAATTTTTATGAGTCCAATAAAGGGTAACTCAATGTCTGATTGAAAGACACGAAAAGAAAATTCATTCATCTCTTTCAACGTAAATTTTAACAATCCTAGAGAAATTAAAGCTCAATGTTGTTCAGTTTTAGGGAGTCAGGAGAAAAACATAAGAAAACTCCATAGTGTTCTTTGTTGTAAATTTAGTCCCTCAAGCTAAAAAAAGGATAAAATAATACAAGAGAGAACTCTATTGGCCACGATTAGTCAACGTATACTTTTTTTCATAAATAGTCTAGTTCAATCTATAAAAGGGGTAAACTTATATTGAATAGATGGTTATTCATTTAATTTTACAAGCTTGAACAATCAAGTACTCGCCGATCTTTTCATTTTTCAAGAGTCTGAAAAGAGCGTAAATAGAACTCCATGGTTTCATTTTTTTGTAAGTTTTACCAAGTTAAAAAAAGTGATAAAAATGTACTCAATACTAAAATGACCTGTTTCTGTAAATAACATGTAACCTACACACTTAAACTCGAAATAATTATCTCTATTAAAAAAATAACATGAAAATATTATAAAATTGGATTTTTAAAAGTTAATAAGCAAAAAATAATATTTAATTAGCCCTAAAAACTTATAAAAATCCCAAAAAGTAAAAAAATTTCACCATTTGTGTTTTTATCCTTTTGAAAGTGATAGATGTCATTTTTACCATAAAATTACAAAGTTGATTCTAGAAAAGCCGTTGGATGAAATTGTGATCCGCCTTCCCCAGGTAGATGGTCTTTCTGAGCTCTTCATTTTCATGTCATTTATTTAGCTTTTCACCATAGTTTTAGGGTTTTTTGGGATGGTTTCAAAATTAGTTTCGTCGTTGATGTGCACAGGTTGCCCTTATTGGGCTTGTGCATATCGACTTATTTTTTAACACTATGTGCACAGTTTCTAAGGAAGAAACCATGCACATGTCCATTGTTCACAATTGTTGAAAATAATACTGAGAGGGGGGGGGGTGTGAATCAGTATTAGAAATTTAACAATTTTTCATTTCCACAAATAGATTGATATATGCTACTTTTGTTAATTCAACCTGCGTATATACGCAACTGTGTTTAGAAAAAACTGCATATATCTTACAAACTTATAATTTAGTTAGCTGATCTTAATCTGTGTATCAGAACCATAAAATAGTAATCAAGTGCAGTAAATAGTACAGACAATCACACACATGAACACAAGATATAAGGTGGAAACCCAGTGTGGGTGAAAACCACCTTTTCATCTCTATCTTCTTTTAATAAGAAACTTCTTTTTACAATATTTCTGTACTGGTGCAGTCTTATACCAGTACGCAGACTTCTACCTGCAGAAGGCTACAACCTTCTCTCGTTCTCCAACTTCTCCTGGAAGGGAGCTACAACCCCCTTAGCTCTTGTACTAGCTGATGTACTAGTACGTAGGTGCTGACTTACAAAAGGCTACAACCTTCTCTTTTCTTCCAAGGACCATGTTTCATAAATTTTCAGATTGGATCCATCAATAACATCAATCAAACATCAAATATTTATGCATCAACCAATCTCCTTTGCACCAACCAAAAGCTGAATCAAACAATCACTTCTTTGAATGTTGTAACCAAAATTCAGTAACAGTAACTAGAAACCTGAACCTAGAACACTGCAGCAATAGAAAAAAGTAGCTAAAACATATTTTATGAGACATACGCTACTTCAATATGAATAACCCGTGTGCATACGCTACTATATTAAGGAAAACCTGCATATACACTTTTTTGAATTACTGCACCAGCGTTTATATGTGTTTTTTCTATACTAAACCTATGTATAGATCTGTAAAAGATAATTTACCCTTTTCAACTATTCAAACATCAGTTATACCCAGATTATCAGATTTACAGATCAAGACATGTGCCAAATATAAAATATCAAAATAACACAAAGATACTTCTCATCAAGCCTTAAGATCTTGACCCATCAATAGAACTTATCCTTCTTCTAGCGCTTAGGTTCCTCCTTGATTTAGATTAGCTATGCACCATAACCCAATCACTAGTATTCTAGATCTTGCTCTTCATTAGATATTCAATACTTGAGCGCCTTTGCCTAATGATCTCCTCCTCCTTTTATATTCTTATGCCTTACTCAATACCATGGTCCAAAACCACTTAGAAGCAATACCTTGGACCAAATACCTGGAGTCAACACTTCAGTCAAGCTACCTTGGATCAATACTATGGGTCAAAATACTATGGACCAAATACCATGGACCAAAACCAAGTTTTCAAACATGTACGTGCTTTTCCTTGCATGAAAGTGCCTGTATATGCATATGCGCCTTCTATACTTCTAACCTGCATGTATACGTAGCTTGTTCAAGGGGAACCTATGTATATCACTTTTCCTTCATTTTGAGAGCCTAAATTGTGATCTGTCGTCTGAGTGAGTTGTCATCAAGGACAACACCTGTGTCATAGCGCCAAGCCTGTGTCATAATGCCAACAATATCCCCCTTTGGACTTGATGGCAACCCCAAGTCACTCAAATTCATTCTCCCCCTTTGTCATCAAGGGCAAAGGATTATGCTCCCCTGAGTACATGCTGAAATCTCTACTCTTCTCTACTGTCCATGCTCCCCCTGAGTGTAGGAAAGGTCTGCAAAAATATGTTCTACAAGAAAGAACATGACTCTATACATCATAAATGACCTTCATATCACCAAAGCCTCATACATACATCCATCTCCAAACCAAGTGGGGATATACCAAAATTGACTCATCCACCCAACCACATGGGGATATACCAAACATTTATACACGATAAAACAAGAATATTACGTCATCCATCCTAGGCATAGTGGGGAAACAAAATAGGCCGTTACATGACCTTGATAATAAAATAAATACATGACATGGAGACCAAATATCTAAGACAAGACTATGATATTCATTAGCAGCATCTGTCAATCACCATCCAGACCAGCAACCATGATCTCCCTCTGCACCTATTCCACTTGAATAAAAAACAACTGTGAAATTGTACCCAGATCTTCTAAGGTAATGCCAAAAATGCACTATTAGAAGTATATGCAACCTGTGCTAGATGATCAGACCCATATCAGACTCTTTTCGTCTTGAGTCTGGCCCACTGATATTCTTCAAACCAACATATATGTGATTGTATCCATAGAAACCGGCGTATGTACGTGGATACACTTCATGAAACTTGCGTACAACCACTGTTCTTTGAAACAAATAAGTGTCAACAACAAGATGATGCATCAACTACTCCCAGCTTCTGTCTGAGGTATTCAAATGTCTCTCTGGGCAGTGGTTTGGTGAATATATCAGTAACCTGTTTCTTGGAGGGAACATACTCCAATTTGACTTTTTGTTCAAGCACTTGTTCTCGAAGAAAATAATATTTGATAGGTATGTGCTTGGTCTTGGAATGCATGACAAGATTCTTTAAAATGTTGATTGCACTTGTATTATCACATAGAATGGAGATGGGTGGAGTGCAAGTGATTTGAATGTCTTGTAATGTTTGCATCATCTAAAGGAGTTGTGTGTAGCAAGATGTAGCAACCACATATTCTACTTCAGCTGTAGATAATGCAATTGAACTTTGTTTCTTGTTGAACCAAGACACTAATTTGGAACCCATAAAGATTGCACCACCACTAGTGCTTTTTCTGTCATCCACGCTTCCTGCCTAATTTGCATCTGTATATGCATGAAGTGTGAGATCTGTATCTCTAGGATACCATACACCATAGTTTTGAGTTCCTTGAAGATATTTGAAAACCCTTTTAACTACCTGAAGGTGTGCTTCCTTTGGATTTTCCTAAAATCTTCCAACTATTCCCACTACATGCACGATGTCTGGTCGAGTACCTGTTAGATAAAGCAGACTACCAATCATGGATCTATAGGTTGGTTGATGTACTGTTGCTGATTCATCATTTTCGCTAAGGATACATCCTGTTACCATAGGGATACATACTGGTTTTGAATCTTCCATGCCATATTTCTTCAAGATCTACTTGAGGTACTTGGTTTGTGATAGAAAGATACCGTCTTTTTTTTGTTGGACTTGTAAACCAAGACAATATGTGAGCTCACCAAGCAGGGACATTTCAAATTCTTTCTACATCACCAAAGCAAAGTTTTGACTCATGTCTTCTTCATTGCTACCAAAGATGATATCATCAACATACACAACAAGTATTAGCAATTTATCATTGTCAATTTTTATATATAGATTGCTATCTGTTTGATCCTTTTGAAAAACCTTGTTGATGGAGTTATTTGTCCAGATGATAATACCAATTCCCTTGGAGCTTGTTTAAGACCATAGAGAGCCTTTCTAAGTTTGCATACAAGTTTTGGATCATTTCCAACGATGAATCCATCTGGTTGCTCAATATACACTTCTTCTTCTAAGTCTCCATTTAGAAAGGCAGATTTCACATCCATTTGATATACTTTGAACTTCTGAAAGCTAGAAAGAGAAAGGAACATTCTTATGGCTTCAAGTCTAGCAACCAGGGCAAAAGTTTCTTAAAAGTCTATACCTTCTTGTTGAGCATGCCCTTTCCAAACAAGTTTGGCCTTGTTTCTAATAACATCTCCATTTTCATTCAGCTTGTTTTTGAATATCCATTTGGTCCCTTTGACATTCTTATCATTAGGTCTAGGAACCAATTCCCAAGTGTTATTCTTTTCAATCTGCTCAAGTTCTTCATTCATAGCCTTGACCCAACATTCATCTTTGCATGCTTCACTTATATTTTGTGGTTCGACGGAGGAGAGAAATGCTAGATAGCTTGAAGCCTCTGTAATAGTTCTTCTTGTTTGTACACCTACCTCTTTCTACCCCAAAATTTGAGTCTCTGGATGATTCTTCTGGACGTACTTGGATGGAATCTTTTCTTCTACCCTTGTTCTTCTGTTTCTTCTTCAGCATTAGTCTGATTTGATGTTGAAGGATAGTCCTCATCATCTTCAAAATCTTTGGATTTTACCTACTTTGGATTGTTGCATGCTTCATCAACCACCACATCAATACTTTCAACAATTTTTCCAAGTCTTTTAACTTGTATCCTTTACTTCGGAAAGAGTAACCAAGGAGAATGCCTTCATCTACTCTAGGTTCAAACTTGCCAAGCTTTTCATCAGTCCTTTTGATGTAACATTTGCTTCCAAAGATTTTGAAGTATTTTATAGTAGGAGTCTTACCATACCAAAGTTAATGAGGAGTTTGAGTGATGTTTACCCATATGCTTGTTTTGTTGAGAATAGTAACGACAACAAATGCAGCTTCACCCTAGAAGGTTGTAGGAGTTCCAGAATCATCAAGCATAGCATGAGCCATTTGTTGAACCATTTTGTTCATCCTTTCTACCACTCCATTTTGCTGAGGAGTCCTTGCAGTAGAGAATTCCCTTCTTATTCCATGTTCTTCACAAAAGTCGAAAAATTCTTTCGAGGTAAATTCCCCTCCTCGATCAGACCTGAGGCATTTGATTTTACGATCTGATTCATTTTCAACCAAGGCTTTGAAGGCTTTGAACTTTTCAAAAGCTTCGTCTTTATGCTTCAGAAGTCATATCCAACACATTCTGGAAAAGTCGTCAATGAACAATATAAAGTATTCTTCTCCACAAGGTGAATTTTTTCATTATGGACCACATAAATCAGTATGGACAAGTTCAAGTGGCTTACTAGTTGATCTTTCTTTCTCAGGGAAATGTGTTTTGGTTTGCTTACCAAATTGACATGATTTGCATATTGTATTATCTGGAATACTGATGTTAGGAAGATCACGAAAAACCTAATATTTGCATGCTTTCCTTATCTAAGGGAAGCTTAGATGCCCCAACCTTTTGTACCATAGCTAGTGTTCATCATTTTTGCTTAGATAGCATTATTGTTGTCCTCCCTTGAGTATGTATAAATTATTTGGAGTTTTATGCCTTTGATCAATGTTTCTCTTGTATCAAGCTCACGAAAAATAGATCCATTTGATCGAAATACTACCTCATTTCCTTGATCACACATTTGACTAACACTCAATAGATTATGCTTTAAGCCATCAACATCCATAAAATTCCCAACTTTGACCTTTTCTTTTAAGAGAACATACCCTTTACCTTTTATGACTGTAGGGGTGTCATTTCCAAATGAGACCTTCCTTTCCTTTTCTAAGGCACTATATGACTGAAGTTTTTCTTTATCACCTATCATATGTTTCGAGAATCCACTATTGATGTACCACTGATTTTCCTGTCCTTCTGCATATAAGGCTATACCACATATTTCTGTTTGCAGTTCTTTCTTCCTCCATGTTATGGGACCTAATGAAGCTTGCTCCTTCTGAGATGTTTGTCGAAACTTACTCCTACATTCAGAATCTTCATGACCGAAGTTGTTACAAATAGAGCATTCTATTTCATTTTCAAGAGCAGAAAAGTTATTGTAGGTCCTCTTCATGATCCCAGTGACACTCCTTTGATTTTGTGCTTCTCTAGTCATGATGGTCTTGTAGGAAACACATTGGGTAGCTTTGTGTCCAAAGTTATGACATGGGAAACATTGGCCATTAAAGAAATTCCTACAATTATCAAATATATTGACCAAGTGATTGTAGTTTCCATTGACATTCATTCTTGAAGAAAATTAGGAATGATTTACCTGTGGTTGGTTGCAGCTTTTGTTCATCCTTGAAGTAGATTGACCCCGATTTACCTGGTGATCTACTTTATGCCTTTGCTAATGATTGTCAACCTATTCACTTCTTGCTACATCAAGATAAATTTTGGAGGTGGATGGCTTCTGTGTGCTTGAGATGCTTCTTCAGTATATCCAAGACCTATCTTTATTAGAGGAGAATGCTACACTTTGATCATCTCATCTAAAGTTTTAGATCCTTTAGCAAATCTAAGATTAAGAGCTTTTGTTTTCTCAATATCTTTTCTAAGTCCCACAATTTCACATTCTAACTTTCCATTGTGTTTTTCTCTTTCAGCAAGTTGGAATGTCAGAGTATCTATAATCATACTCTTTTATTCTAAACAGATTTTAAGTTTAGAAATTTATTCATAGAGATCATCTTCATCTATAGCATCCAAGAAATCATCATCTTCAAAAGCCATCAAAAGTCTATAATCATTACCATGTTCATCTTCATCACTATTTGAAAATCCATCATTGTCTTCATGTGTATAATAGCTCTTCTTACTTACACTCTATTTTCTATTCCATTTAACCGGTTCCTTACCTTTATCAAGCTTATCTTTATGAGGACATTTGGTTGCATAGTGACCGACTCTTCCACAACAAAGCATTTTAAAGGTAACTTACCCTTGAATCTTCCAGAACCCCGTTGAAGGTTCTTGACAAAATTTGATTCTTCCTCTCCTTCTGACGTATGTCCAGACTCATTGTATTCTCCTTTTCCTAAAGCTTTGAATGTAGCTTCTCTCATGTCCGATGGACCCCCTTTTCTCATTTCGAAAGCAGTTAGGATTTCGTGTAGATGTGACATAGTAATACTCTGAAGATCCTGCTTTTCTTCTATGGCATAAACTTTTGGTTCAAACTTAGAAGAAAAGGATCTTAGAACCTTTTCAACTAAAGTAACTTCTTTTATCTCTTCACCTAAGTTTTTCATGTGATTAACAATCTCCTCTATACGTAAGAAATAATTAGCTACACTTTCATCATTGTGCATTCTAAGAGTTTCATATTGAATTCTGAAAGATTGTAGTTTTGCACGTTTTACCTAATCATCTCCTTCATAGCTTAGAATGATTTTGTCCCATATTTATTTGGCGGTTTTGAGCTGCATAACCTTGATGAATTCTAATTGTGATAGACTCCCCAATAGAGTATTGACCGCCTTTGCATTTGTTTCATACTACTATTTACTTACCATATTTGTAGGAGTTGTTGATGGAAATGTGTATCCTCCTTCCACGATATCCCAAACTTCTGTTCCAAGAGATTGAATATAGGCTGTGGTTCTTACCTTCCAATAGACAAAGTTGCTCCCATCAAATATTGGTGGTTTGATGGATGCCTCTTTTTCGTAGTTGCTCATGATGATAGATCTTCCTTCAAGTGATCAAGCTTCTTCTGAAGGACCTGCTCTGATACCA